>JAUZNJ010089645.1:0-49568 GCA_034780135.1 Jordanella pulchra | reverse complement strand
CTTACACAAAATGCCTCTCACAATATGGCGGTGAGGTTGACTTATGACGCTGTTACGTCGTCTACACCCTACGTCATCGAACCTCAATGGCCAAAGATTTTCACGCCTGGAAAGAAGCGATTTTTCTCACATCCCTCTGAAAGCTTTACGTCGATGGGAACTCTTTTGATCAGATTAAAGCCAGGTATTTCTTTTTTTCAATTTAAATCGACATTGCAAGCGTATTCAATTCATATTAGCTGCGATTTCTTTGCTTTTGCTCCAGAACCATTGTTTTGAATTGAGTGTTAGCAGCGAGGAGCGATATGGATAAGCAGCATTAGTAAGTGTAATCGAGTCGGTTAGTGTTTAAAGCTAGGCCTCGCTACGGTTTATTATCGCCTTATCAGCTCTAAATCACTTGTATTTTATATTTATTGATGATGTCAGATTCTGAACGCCGGTTATTAATGTCATATAGGCCTCCTTATTTCTCACCACTTGCTTTAAAATGCACTATGCCAGGGTTGCGTTAACGTGAAGTGGGCACGCTTTATTAGATGTGTGATTTAAGGCGGCCGGACGGACCGGTTTGGTTTCTCGGTTGTTGTAGCTCATCAAAGCGTGAACGGGGTTTCTTCGTGGATTGCAGGATTGGAGACAGAGGTGGACGTCGACCATTGAGATGAGTCCAGTCCAGAACCAGCTGTGCCTCGGCAGCCAGTCTCCCAGCTGCCCATCAACATTACCAAGGAAACCGCAGCAGATCTGATGTGATCTGAACGCTTAGATTTACGGTTTCTCAGAGAGATATCTGATGAGGTTGGAGTCATGTCTGTGTCTGTAAGTATACTTCTTACCTTTCGTTAAATGTGCATGCTTTCATTTAAAAATAGAACGCTAATCTCACCGTCGTGGATAGATAAGAATAAAAAAAAAAACATTATGCACATTTTTTTTCTTCTTTTTGCACGGCTAGTTTTTTTTCAGTGTTTTTATGAGGATCCTCATTGCCTTCATTACTGTTTTTAGGGGGAAGGAGGGGGGGGTCCCACATGGCTCATTGGAGCCTCTCTGTCCCTGAGGGGGGGTTTGGTTTAGAAAATGAAAGGGGGGCTGACTCTCTGACTTTGGGTTGGCAATTAAACCCTAAACAGCAAGGGACAGATGTGCCTCTCATCCCCTCCCCCTGCCTCTCATCTTGCTCATTACCATTAAGCTCTTGTCCACTTGATCATTGATCCACCTATGACTGCTTCCTCTTTCTCTTTTGGCCATCATTACTGACCAAGCTGGGGATTTTGAGATTTAGATTTTATATTTGTGAGTGTATTCGTGTTCAGTCAGATCTCCTGAGCTTTTTACTATTCAGTGTTTTGCTCTCCATTTCCTTGCAGTACCACGTCTGTATAACACTGGGTCCCATGATTGTCACCATGGCGGGAATATTTGTTTTTCTTGTTTGTTATTTTTATAAACATGAACAGATAAAATGTGGTTGATCTTTTGTGATTTTAAAGCGTTGACCTGCTGGTATCGGTGTTGGCTGATTGCAATTTTTGATAAGATCTGAAAACAAAAAGACAACCTACATGTGCTAATCCAACATATTAACAAAACACTAGAGGTTGGGAGCTGCCAAGAAGACAATACGGCAAAAATTTCCCTGAAAGTTTTATACTTTCTGTTATCCTCATGGATTCCTCTACTTTTTAAAAGATATGACTAAAACATGTTATAGACTGTTGCAAGTTGATGCCTCATTTTCATGCTTTAAGTTTCCACTTTCTCTGTATTTTACTTGCGCTTCTAAAGGATTACATGAATGGAAGAATTGTATATTTGAAACTGGTGGTGGTTCCTGATTGAATTGACTGAGGGGGGCCAAAGAAGCAAAGAATAACGGAGAAAAGGACAGTTTTTGAAAGTTTAATATTATTACAAACCTGTAATTTTTAAACAAGCGTTCAAGTAGTAAACAAGAATTTTTTAATTGGTCCAAGGGTCAAATCAGTTGTGGTCTCCTCTGTACACATAAAATAAGATAAAGGTTGCATTTCTAGTTTTAAAAATAAATCATCCTATTCCATCTGCAAATTGTCTGCGAATAGTCTGAGGATTTTGTTGTACACTTTATATCTCTTAACTAAAAGATATGATTTTGCCATATAAACAAATATTTAAAAGCATTTATGGTTAATTCAATGCAAAAAAAAAAAAAAAAAAGGTTGGATATGAAATGGGAGACATGAAATAGACAAAATATGATCAATAAACCATCAGTTCAATTCTTTGTTGGGGTGAAAACCTGTGAGATAAAAATGTCTCATTGAAGGCTTTATATTCAAATGTTTTTCATGTTATTTGTTGTTTTAATCAGTAAGATAATCAGTTTTCAAGGCCTCCAACGTCTTTGCTCCTCTTTTTCAGACGGTTTTGGCAAAAGCGCTGTATGACAACACGGCAGAAAGCCCTGAAGAGCTGGCCTTCCGGAAAGGCGACATCTTGATGGTTCTAGAACAGGAGCACAACGGGCCGGGCTGGTGGCTCTGCTCCTTGCATGGCAAACAGGGTATCGCTCCCGCCAACCGCCTCAAAGTCTTACAGACTGCCCCTCTGCCGGGCTCTGACTCTGGTTCCGGAGCACAGGACGACGCCGTGTACCTGTCCCCTGGACTACCGTTGGCGCGGACCGTCGGCGGCAGCAGCACGGCCGATGCGGACGGAGTTTACTTGTCCCCCCCTCCAACAGGCGGTGGGATTGCCGCTCGGGCCGGAGAGCTCCGCAAAGTGGAGGCTGGTCGGCCGCGTTCGCACTCTAGTTCTGGCACTCGCCCCAGACCGGACTGGGATATTGGGGCGGTGGGGCGACCGAGATCCCCTTCTTTAAGGGGGCGGGGTTCTGAAATGTCTGGAAGTCTTTACCAGAAACCACTAAGCCCCATGCCTTCTGCAGTTCTGCACACAAGGCAGCCTGGAGTTCTGATCGCTTCCGAGTCTGTTTACCTCTCCCCCAGCGGACTGCCTAGGGCTACAGACGAACCAGAGGACACTACATACCTCGTCCCAAGAGAGAAACCATCAGACGACTGTTACTTGGTGCCCAAAGGGACGCCGCTTGCAGCTGATGACGTTTATCAGTCTCCAACAGGTGGTGGTGTGAACAGCGCTCTGTCTGCTAACGGAACCTCTGGGGTCAGTGGAACCCCTCAGCCTAAAGCAAGCAAGGACCAACCTGGAGTTTACCAAACGCCCAGCCCCGTCGGATCGAACGTGCACCGACCGCCTGCGACCGTCCTGGCCCACCAGCACCCGTCTCCGCTGACCCCCTCCCAAGCGTCTCCCCGACCCTTGCTCAAGGGTGTCCCCCCAAACTCTCCTGCCGCCAGGGGCAAACCCGGCGCTGCCACTCACCGCGGTTCCCCTTTGTTAATCAGAGCAGGGCAGGTTAAGGCTCTAGGGTCGCCAAGCTTTGCCCGCAAACCTCCTCCTCCAGCACCACCCGTGAGAGGGGTCACCAGGAAAGACGCGCAGCAAACGGCGCCTTTGTCAACCGTCTCCAAGCCGAAAACTCAGGCAAGTCCTGCAGGCCCACAGAAGGACGATAAGCAAACCAGAACCCCTCAGAGTAATGGCGAAAAGATGTGCAACGGCCTGGACAGAAGCAGTAGTGTGCAGAAGCACGCCGGAGAAAAGCAGGATGGCGCAGACGCTGCAGCCGAGCAGGTATGGAGGCATCATAAACGCTGCAGGATGCTTCTTCTAGCCATCCTACATTACAGCAGTTGTTTTTCAAACATCAGGATGGATGATCTCATGCTGATATTCAGCCATAACATGTCATCCTCTGCTGCCATGTTAGGTGTATGACACACTTCCCAGTGGCAGGTGGCAGCAGCCGGTCCCGCCTGCGGGCATCGAGGATGTCGACGGCATTTACGACACCCCTCGGAGCGTCCAATCACAAGCTGACCCCAATACAGAGGTAAAATAAATGTATTTCTATTATGTTCTAAATATATGACTTTACATAGAAGTCATTGTTTTAGAGAAAGGTCTTATATATGATATTCTACTTTAGAAGATAGTATTTCAGTCTTGGGTTAGAAAAAATCATTAACTCTCGAAGTTGGATTTCCACAATGGAAAGTCTAATTTCAGGTTAATTATGACTCATGCAGAAAATGATGACATTTGAACGAGTTGTGTAATTATTTTCACTTCTGATATTTGTTTTTCTGATTTGCACCACGGGATTAGAAACAGTCTACTGGTCATGTGACACAAAGTAAACTTGCCTCCTGTGTTTAAAGATGCACCGATTTAGTTATTTAACAGACAACACTGTTCCTAGTTTTGTTTTTTGGGCTGCTTCATAACTTTTTGCCTCAGTTGGATTTTTTGTTTATGCAATTTTTTCAGTTTCCCCTAAAGCAACCTGCTACAAGTTGAATAACATAGCAGGTTGATTTATTGTTACAGGCAGATTATGCAGCAAAACATGATGGAACAAACATTTATCTTATTTTATCACATAAGAAAAAGTGCATTAAACTGCATGCTGTTTGATTTGTTTATAGATAAAAACTGTAATGTTCTTAGTTTTTATGCATTTTAATGAACTAAAGGAAGGAGGTCTTGTTTCTAGATCCGACCTTGCAGTTAGATTTTTACCAATCGATCTCATTTTGCTTCGTCCTAAATAACAACAGCAAGCTTGTTGTCGAACATCAGCATAAGTTTGTTGCTCTGCTTTCAGCTAAGAAAATAACAAAAGCAAATGAATCTTTGATTTAGAGCAATCAAATAAATGATCTTGGAAGGTTTTGTGAATTGATTCCTTGTTGATCAGTTCTCCGTTTCACTTACAGTTTTGTCTCATGCATGTTCCTGATAGTTGGTTTTATTTATTGGAGTCATTAGTTTAGAAATTACTGGAAGCGATGACTCTATTCTGGAATTCATGTCTAAACAAGTGCAGTGGGTTGTGAATGCAGGAGATGCCTATCAAATACCCGGTCACTATTTCTTCTCACATTCCACCATTGGTCTGTCTCCCTACCCCCCCCCATAAGGCGAGGCCACACCTGTCTCTGTCTGCCGGGGAAGCCTGTCTATCCAGTCCAACTGTTGTTACTATTTTCTCCCAGTCACACCCATGTGTGAGGGCCATGCTGTGGGTGTCCCACCACCAGCATCTCCACCACCCTGACCACAGGGGCCTCCCCTTTAATCTCCGCCTAAAATGTGAGCCAGCTGCTGGACTGTGTTTTTTTTTTTTTTTTCTTTTGTCCATCTCCTTATAGTCCCACACGGTGATTACAAGGTTTTATTTTATTGGGTTTAAAAAAAAACAGTGATTGGGGCCCTTATAGTCCAGGTTCCTGTACTAAAGAAAATTCGAATGATGTTGATTCAAATCTGTTTTAAATATGATTTAAAACTTAAAGTGATAGATTTAGTTGTATTAAGATAGGTTCCCAGTTTTTATCTGGTATAATTTTAGTTTCAACCAAATGGGGGGGGGGAAAAAAACCTCTGATTTGTTACAGTTGAATTAATCAGTTCGACTAAAGTTCCAACTCTCATTTTTATTTAAAGAAAGTCAAAAATATGTCATATTCCTGAATTATAAATATACATCCACCCAATACTCCAAAGAATAGCCTTATTTGATCTATCAATAGACATTTATGTAGAAACTATTTTTATTTGCTTGTTTTTTGTTTTTTTTTATGGTAACGCAGAGATTTCTCATTTTACTTTATTAAAATTAACATTTTCAAACCAAAAATAAAGGTACCAATTTTTCTAAAACGAATTGATTTGGAAATTGAACTTCATTTAGTCTGAAAGAGGCTCTTTGGTTCTGCGAGTCTCTTAATATATTTTAAATAATTGACTATTGCCCTGTTTTGTTTTTGTTTGTGGCCCCATGAAAACAGCCTGGCCACCCATTGGCCCTCTTAGAACCAACTCTGTAACTCAAATGTTTCATACATTTGTGGTTCTTTTGAAAAACCCCTTTATTTGCTGATTTAAATGATGGAACTAATGTAGACTTTGTAAACAGAACATCTGATGAACACACTTTGTTGAAATGACATGTTGTTTTTTTGTGAATTTCCTTCAGAATTAAGTGTTTAAAACCATTTCTATAGATAATTAAACCAAACTGGTTGGAGGGAAAGTTTGATTACACAAATTAGATGCAACTTTTTCATTTCCAATATACCGATATTGTAGCTTCAAGTTTTGACCTTGATATGGACCTGATGCAATATCTTACTCTTGTAGTGTGAAATGCTAGAAAGGCTTGGAATATCCTTCACATCATTGCTCTGATTGTTAAGCTGATCAAGGCGTTTAAGCCTTTTGATTCAAGTCTGTAGAGACTTTAGAGTGAGTCCAACCACTTTAGGTCTAATCCAAAGCAAAAGGGTCTCTGTAGGGGAAAAAGAAAGTGTTAAAATAGGCTGGAAAAAAGTCTGGATATGTGTTTGGATCCCTACCAGAGATAGCTGAAGCAGAACGGTTTAGATTGAGCACATTTTACAACCAGGTTAGAGTTTTTGAACTGTTCTTCTTCGGATGTATTTGTCTGGTGTTATTGGTTAGAAGTTATTGACAGAAACCTTGATTCTGTCGGTTTAATTGACCCTTTTCCTGCAGGTACAATCCATGAAATCATGTTATTTTTTCCACCTGTAGATCTACGATGTTCCCACAATCACTCTTAACAAGTCGACCATCAATCTTGACGAAGACGAGGATGAAGTGTACAGCGTCCCCACACTTCCAGGGGTTCCTCTGGGCCCGGCCGAGTCCACCAGCAGCCTCCCCACTGAGGACGTCGCCCACGTCGGACAGGTCTGTTATGTCCCGGGGTCCGATAAGCGAGTCAGCGCTGGAGAGCAGAAAGACTCGTCTGAGCCGGACTGCGGCATCTACGACATGCCAGCTCTAACCATAGAAGTCCTTCCCCGTTCGTCGTCGTCGTCCTCCTCCGCTTCCACTCGCCGCCACTCCGTTTCCAGTAACGGCTCCGGTGACTTTCAGTGGAAAGCTTCCCTGTCGAACCTCGTCCACTCGCTGCTGAGCACGGCCCCCTCCCTGACCTCACGGGACCTGGCTACCTCTCTGGCTGAGATCCTTTCCACCTGGAAAGCCAGCCACGCGGGGGACCCTCCCCCGCCTCTTCAGCAAGCCTGGGCCCGACTGTCAGACCTGCTTCCGGCGTTATCCGCCGTCGGTAACGCTCCCCCTGCCGAGGGGCTCCTATCCCTCGTCCAGCGCTCTCTTGAAGAGTGCGGCCTCCTCCTACAGGCTCAAGGGCGACCTCGTCTGTCCTCACAGGAATCTCTGTCGCGCCGGCCTCTGCCTGCGCTCCCGGTGCCTGATGGGAAGTCGTGCTGCGGTGGAATGGGATCTCGGAAGGGCAGCTGGATCCAAGAGCGTCCGCTGCCCCCGACCCCTCAGCCCGTGTTTCCCTTGGCTCCAGCTCAGAGCTGCATCACCCTAACGGTGACCCCCGTCAATGGAGAAGACGACCCCAGCAACGAGTACGCAGGGATCGGTTTGACCCCCGTGCCTCCCCCAGCGCCCACAGGAGACAGTGTTGGATACGTCAAGCTGCAGGTCGGTGTGCTGGTAGCTGCTGGTTCCACAGTGACTGTAAAAGTTTTCCTAGCGCCACTGACTGCTCTCTTATGTCTTCAGGGTAAACCCGATCTTCCTCCGGAGGTCCTCAACGAGAACGGCCAAAGTGGAGAGCCAAGGGTGAGTGATTGCCTCAATGTTCCTCCACGTTTGTTAATCGGGGAAAAGAAAGTACACCCCGTTTGTAGAGTTATGTTGGATATTACCTGATTAGAGAAAATTCAATCAAAACCACAGATTCTACCTTATTGTTATTATTATTAACTCTGGGATGAAGCCGAGATGAAAAACCGCCTTTAGCTTCAGCACCTGCTGCATTCTCAGTCCCTCACATCCCTGGACCAATCCTCTTTATGTCCTTTCCACTCTTCAGATCTAAAAAAAACTAAACTCAAACCTGCAGACTGAGGTCTAGACTTTGGCTCTGCCATTAAATCATCCTGATTTGTTTATTTTTCAGCCCCTCCGCTGTAGATCTGCAGCTGTGTTTGGGATCAGCTTTTCTTTTGCATCCTTTGTTGGACAGCTGACCTCACATTTGACTGTGAAACACTTTTGATACGGAGCAGGGATCATGGGAGAAGTGACGACGACACGGCGCTGAGGTCTTGCGGCTGCGAGACGAGCACATGCGTGGATTGTTCAGTGCTGATAAGCTGTGTTCACTCTGTTTAGCACGGCGCATTACATCCGACTCCTACGTTAGACAGACATCGTTCCTGAAGTCTTGGTTGTTGTTGTTGTTTTTTTTCAGATTCTGCATCACGTTGTCATGTTCTTTAAAAAAAACAACAACAAAACGAGGAAAAACATCCTCAACAAAACGTAGAACTTCGCTCTCTAATATTACACCTCCATTTGCTAAACGGCGTACAAATTCAGACAGGAAGTTCTTCTGGGCTTTTTTTTCTTTGAGCTTTGCACAGTTTAAACTCAATAGCAGCTGTATGACACGTTTCTCACCATAGAGCGGTTCGTCTCAGCCCAGGTTGATGAGCAGCAACAGCTGCTTCTTGCTCCCACCTGTTGATCAGTCTGTCGGGTATTTATGATCAGCAGTACCTGGCTGCTACTTTCCGCTTTTAAAGCATCAGTTGTTTTGTTTTTTTGTTAAGGGAAGGTTTTATTAACTTAAAAAAAAAACAAAAAAACAACCTGAAATTCCAGATCCTTTTTGTTACGTGAACCTCTTAAAATTGGAGTGTGCTTTCTTTTTCCCGTGCCTGTACCATGGCCCTGTTGTGTCGCTCTCTGCCTGCTGTCAGCGATGATTTGTTAGGCACTAAAGCACAAACAGCAGCTCCACTGGATAAGTCACTTATTCACTCTGACTTGACAGCGCGCTCTGTTTACTAGTAAGCAGTGTGACTCATTAATCCTGTTAGCCGTAGCTGTTTGCTTCCCAATGCAGGCTCGCTATGTTTATACCCCCACATCACTTCTGCAGCCCTTGTTGATTGCAGTGTTAAAAAATAAAAGCTACATACAAACATTATACATGTTTTTTTTTTTTTTTTTTTTTGAGCATCCAGCGTCAGACTCTGAGGTCTTGTTGTATTGCAACAAGCTGAAGTCATGTCTTCTGTGCTGCAGTCTGCATTTTTCCTGCTGCTCTGGGTTCCCTTGTCATCGCGGCTCAGGCCAAAAACAAGAGTTCACTTGTGAGTCGCAACAATCTGGCCTCACATTAGGAAGGAGGCTTGCAGGACAATAAGTGACAGAAAGCGCAGTCCTTCCTTCAGCAGCACTTCTTGTTCTGATGTACTGCCTCTCCTAAACTGCAGTTACATCTGAGATACTAGGTAGAGGAAAAGTATTCCTCCAATTGATTTCCATTTAAGTAAAGTAAGCCTCCCTGATATACTACTTTTTTTTTTTTTTTTTTTTTTGCACAGTTTAAAACTACTTCCCATAAATGTTTGACTGAAAAAAAATTCCTACTTGTGCTTTAAAAACATATAAAAAAAGTGAAAGTGACATCATCGGGGCTGTATGCCATGTAGCCTTGCTTGGACATGAATAATTGAACTAAGCTGATCCCACATTTGGATCTGAACCTAGAATCTTTCTTTTTTTCTCTCTCTCTGCTCCTTTTCCTCTTGTGTTCAGTATTAGCCTGCCAGTGTTGTTTTGCTTGATAATAAACCTTGATTTATTATTAAGTAAAGGCGACACGTATTTACAGGAGCATAGTTTTAGACTAGATCGAGATTATGTTATTCTCCTAAATCCTCTGAATTTTGCCAAGTTATGATGAGAAACTTAAATTTATGCAATGGAAACAAAAGCAGCAGGAAGGTGGGAGGAATTTAACACTTTTTTTTTTTTTTTTTTGCTTTTAAATAATAAAAAAAAAACCTGAAAAGTGCGGAAGGCATTTCTATTCAGCTGTCTGAAGTCGATAGTTTGTAGGTCTGTGTTCGTGCTGGCCGCTAGATTTTTGGAAACAGTTTCCTATTTATTTATTTATTTTTCCTAAATAGAATTTAAAAACATAGAACATAAAAAATGAGCCCATTTCTGTTTTGTCTTGAAATCCCCATGAAAGGTTTCTATGTTTAAGGTTATCCTGTTAGACAGGGGTTCCTCAAGAGCAGTGGTTCTGTTCTGCAGATTTTAAGTGCAGCCCTGCTCCATCACACCTCATTCAAATAACCGATGACCAAGATGTAGATGGCTACATGATGTAGCCAAGCCCTGCTAACGAGCCGTTCATTTGATTCAGCTGTGTTGGGGGCAGGGATGCTTCTAAACCTTTTCGGATCGTAAATCTGGAGGAGCAGGGTTGGAGACCCCTGAGTTAGAGGGTGTGGAGTCTTTAACCACGTTCTTTGGCCCCTGCAGGAAACTTTCCCCCACAGCATTATGCCGCTACCACTGTGTTTAACTAATGGGATGGTTATTACAATCCATCTTCTTCTACTTGTTCCGTCATCTGAGGCAGTCTGTAGACGAGAGGTGTGGTGAACCCTAGACGGGTCGCCAGTCTGTCGCAGGGCA
Organism: Jordanella pulchra; assembly: GCA_034780135.1. NCBI lineage: Eukaryota > Metazoa > Chordata > Actinopteri > Cyprinodontiformes > Cyprinodontidae > Jordanella > Jordanella pulchra. The sequence goes on along the minus strand of JAUZNJ010089645.1, from coordinate 38,930 downwards.
AGCTTAATTAGAATGCTAAAGCAAATTCTTTAGGACTTTTATTTTGTATGAAGGGTTTTTTTTTTTTTTTTTTTTGGTAAAGTGGCTCTTTCTTTCTGACAGTAGGCTGACAGGAAAGGGGGTATGAGAGAGGGGGAGAGACATGCGGGAAAGGACCACAAGCCGGATTCGAACCTGGGTCGCCCGCGTCGAGGACTAAGGCCTCCGTACATGGGTCGTGCGCACTAACCACTGCGCCACCTGCACGCCCCATGAAGGGTGTTTTTATATCCAAACTCAACTTTAATCTGTCTAACTTGCTTGTTGCATTCTTTGGTCCTCGTGATGCTAAGAGAAAAAAAAAAAAGAAAGAAAGAAATGCACACATTGTGGCTGTATATTCACTAATCAGGGGACTTCTGAAGAGACTGGTTGCACTGCTTTTTATTAGAATAAATAAGGCTAATTACAGGTCTGTACTGCTGCCATTTCTTTTAGATTATTTTTACCTTTCTACTAAATAAATGAATAGAAAAACATAAATTTCATGACGCTTTGCAGCTGTAATGTGACACAGTTCAAGGTATATAAATAATCTCTGGAGGTGGAATCAGTTAGATTCCCCCACATTCAGTTTTTTGCATTTCCCCTAACAGCTGACTCCGTCGCCTCCTCTGCCGGTGACCCTCTCCCTGGAGGACTCGGAGCTACTGTCCTTCTACTCGTCCCAGAGCCTGGCGCACCTCTCCTGCCTGGCGGACGCCATTGACGTGCTCTACAGCAGCGTGCAGGGGAACCAGCCGCCTCGCGTCTTCGTCGCCAGGGGAAAGAGCCTCATTGTGACCGCGCACAAGCTGGTGTTCATCGGGGACACGCTGTCTCGCCTCCTGACCTCCGCCGACCTCCGGGCCAAGGTAGGCATCAACCTCCTGGCCACTTCTCTCCAGATCCTTCTTGGACCCAATCCATTTCTGGGTGAATGACCTTTCCCTGCCTCCCGTTTTAGATTACAACTTCCGGAGGGAGACTCTGCCAGTCGTTGAAGGCGGTCGTCGTGGCAACAAAGGGCGCTGCACAAAACTACCCGTCAGTATCTGCCACCCAGGAGATGGTGGACCGCGTCAATGAGCTCTCCCAGCAGGCTGCCGGGTTCTCCACTCTGCTGCAGCGTCTGGCTGAAATATCTTCTTGATATTTCGTATCACTCAGATAGAAACTCTATGAACGCTGCACCTATATTTTAGTGTTGAAATGCCTTATTTGTCCTCGCATCGATTATATTTCCTTACCTTTTGTCTGTGAGGGAAGCCACGTGTTTAGCCACTCTGCAGCTGTTATAATTCAGCTGGCTTTTCATTGCGTTGGTTGTTTTTGTCTCTGTTGAATTACTGACTTTTTTGTTTGTTTTTTTTTGCTTTGATGGAAAATATTCTTGTTTTATTAAGTGTTAACTTATTGAAAATTGAAATCCTCCCTTAGGCTGAAGCAATCCATGCGGACCTGTTATTCTGGGTGCTTTGCTTTAATATCCTTGCCATGTTTCCTTTTCCTTGCACATGATGGCTGTTTTTCTTCCTTCCTCTATTTATTTAGCAAAGCCCCCTCTTCCAAAAATAGTCCAAAAAAGAAGGCCTTGTATTCTCGTTCTGGCCTCCCTTTGTACTATGATACCCGGTGGGCCTTTTTTTTCCTTTTCTTTCATTACTCTGACAGCATGCTGACTTTAATATTTCACAGGAAAGATCAACCAGGGGGATTGTTCTCCATTACCATTAGAGAGTATTTCCCACTCTGCACAGTTTACCGTTATGCAGGTTATTACAGTATCTTAAAAACTCAGTGTGTTTAGAGAATGACTAACGTTGGATAGATGAGAAATGACCTGATCTTGTTCTTTCCCACAATCAGGTGGATTAGAAACCTGTCGACCAAGTTCACCTGTTGCAACACGTTTTGTTTGAATGTGTCTCTTTGCATCTCTTCTTTTTCTTTCATCTTCATTTCCCACCAGATGCATAGCAACGATGCTTACTCGTGTGGAATTTACCAAATGCAAAAGAAAAAAAAAAAGACCTTTGCTTGGATGTTATCTCTCTCCTTAGGATGTGTGCACGTTACACGCCCAACTTTTGAGCTGCTCAGCGTGACGCTGAATTTACCGTGTTGGACTTACTCAGTGAAAACTGCTTTATAAATCACACTACATCGTCATACTAAGAAAAGAAACAACACCCATGGCATGTTTTTGAATACTGTTTTGTTGCTGCTTAGACTAATCTTGGTTATCATGAGTAATGGGGCCTTTATGGAACAACTTGGACATGTTTACTGTTAAATTTAAGCTACATATGGTATTAAAGTCAGGAGAAAAGGGCTTAAAGTTGGGATACAGGTTGTAATTGTTTAAAGGACGGTGGGGTTTTTTTGTTTGATTTTTTTTGTTGTTGTTCATTGTGACTATTCAGCAATTTCCGAAGTTTTTATGTTTTTTATTCCTTTGAGAACTGTTGTTGCAGTGTCTTGTCCACCTGCTCCACCTAGTGGTGTATTGAAGTATTGCATAAAATGACCTGCCTTCTCCGGTCTTATTTTTCAGCATTATGATCTATAGTTTGTCCTACTTTAAACCATTTTTGTTCTGGACTTTCCTGTTTATATGTCTTTTAATTTCCATCAATGTTACATATGCAAATCCTTCATTCACAAAACTTGGATTACGGTGTTTTGCAATTGTGAGATATTTGTTTTTTCTAACATTTTACATAGCAATACTCCAATGTGGCAATTTTCTTATATAAAGGTTTTTTTTCATCGAGAAACCACGTTACTATGAACACTACACTTGCTGTATGTCTTTTGTATTTCTGTTCATAATACAAAATTGAGTTTTGAAACAAAGCAATCTTGTTTTCTGATGTTACAAATTCATATTTAAATGTGTATTTTACTTTTCAGGTTCTGTTAATAAGGGTGTTATTTATTGGTTGCTTCCCTAAAGCAGTATGAATCCAAACAAAAACACTTTTTTTCTTAATAAACATTGAGGGGGGGACGGCGGGCTGAGCCCCATTCACTGTATTATACTGTAATGCTTTCCGGACAAGCCGAACGTCTCCGGAAACTGTCGAAGTGTGACGCCGACCAGCAACCGTAGCGACGTCCGTCGGAGTTCAGACGAGCGGAGGGAGCAAAATGGCGGACGAAGATATTACGCTTGATGGAAAACCTCTACAGTCGCTCCGAGTTGCGGATTTGAAAGCTGCTTTGGAGCAAAGGAACCTACCAAAAAGCGGGCAGAAAAACACTCTCATAAAACGACTCAAAGGGGTAGGTTTTGTTTTAATAATTGCTCGTGCTTTGGGTGTCTGTGTCGAGTCCGGCTAAGTTCGGCAAGAAGGAGAGCGACAGCATCGGGAGGGGGTAAACGTTAGAGGCCGTAACTGTGTGTAGAAGCGGGAATACATAAATCAACACACACTATATTAGGCATAAACAACAGCACGTTGTTATGTTTCTAACTAGCAGTACCAGTAAATTACCGACCGACAGCTTCAGAGCGGATTTGTTACAGTTCGTTGAGCACCGTGTTGCACACTGTTGAAGTGTGCACCTGTCAAGTCGAGGCCTAAGCTGAGAGTAGCCAACAGCCGCACAGAGTGTACAGTACATGACAGCCACCGTCCGCGCGCATTGCATGTCTGTGTGTTGGGGGAGGTTACGGGAGCGCGCTTCGCGATGTAAACACATTTACAAGCGTCATCAACTGCTAAAGTGTGCACTTTTTTCTACCCAAAAACGTTTCGCAAATATATCTAGATGATTTTATTAAACAAGACTTTTACCCAATCAGAAGCTGAAGACCTAGTTTGCATAAATTATGATGGATTTAGTTCAACTGCTTACATATGCCTTCAAAACGCCGCTTAATCATAAATATGTTTGGGGTTTTTTTCTTAACTGTTGTTAAAGCTTAAGTTTTTAATTAAAAAGGTTCGAGGTTACAGCGACCTTTACACATTGGCACGGACAATTTATGTATGTTTAGGGCCTCGAGTAACGAGCATTTTGTTAATCTGTCCGTTATTATTAATAATAATAATAATGATCGATAGCAAATTCCTTTAAAGATTTTTTTTAATTACAGAATTTAAACGAGAAGTTTACTCCACTTGAGTTTTGGATAAAGCATATCTACAGAAAAAAGTGTTTTTTATTCTTAATGCAAAATGTTTAATTTTTTTTTTACAATTTTGGTATAATTACTGCTCTAAGTGGATCTATGTCAGCCAAAGGCATATTTTAGAGTCTATAATTCAGTTAACAATTCATGAATTAGTTGCAGATTATTTCAATAATTGATTAATCTGATTATTTGATTCAGCCCTATATATATTGCATGCAGGGATCTATGTAACTGAAATGACGGCTAACACTTTAGAGGTGCTCGAGTTTATTCTTTATTTCAAAAGAAATATAAAAAGCTGTGTGGAAAGAGAAGCACTTAGATGATATCTATTGTCTATATTTTTCTTCATAATGGGATGTGTCCTGCATCATTAAGTGCAGAAACACTTGTAGTAAAGAAATTATCACCTGGGTTAGATAAAAATGCTAAAAGACTAAATTAACTATTTTCATCATAATAAATAAAAGAATGAGGCAGGCTTTTTTTTGGCTAAAAACCTTGCCGTCTCACACTGATCGGTAACTCCTTCAGGCAACAGTAAATCAGAGTCTTCCTACTTAAATCTTAGTTTTAGGTAGAGTTTTGGATAATCTTTTTTTACCACAATAAACTGCCATTTTTAGCTCTATAAATGCAATTTTTACAGCTTAGCTTTTTGAAATAAAAAAATGTTACAAGGCAAAGATCTTTATAAGCTGATTACATATATCAACAATACAGAGACTTATAAACTCTTTTTTTATATATAAGATTGTTAACATCAGCTGCTAATTTATTTATCATGTTGAATACAACTGTAGTAAGTTTTTCAAAAATATTCAAACCCTGAAAAGTTTTAATATTCAAAAATGTATCTGGATATAATACTAATTTCTCAAGTAATGTTTGCACATTTCTTTTGGTGTTCATGTTCGCTTTGGGTTATTTATTTTGGGTTAATATGCACTGTTACTTGACTAGCACCTGTGGTATATTATAGATATATGTATATATATATATATATATATATATATATATATATACACATACACAGAGAGAGAGAGAGAGAGAGAGATTTTATAATATTGATTATATCATTTTTTAAAATACAGATGGTATTTAAAAAGGCATAGAATATCAAATATTCTCCTGGGGAAACTATATCACATTCAAAATATTAAAATAGAGAAACTAAACTTAAGTGAACATGACTTCGTGCGCACCAACCCCTGCACCACCTGCACGCCGAACATGACTTTTTTAGTTTGACTCCTTTCTAATGATCTTTTCTGATCTTTTTTTAATCTATTTCTACCTCAGTGCCTTTCTTGCACACTTTGTGTCACATCTTTGTTTTCTTTCCTTTTAGACCCATATACTCAAACCACTGTGTTCTAGTTCATTTCTTTTGAGAAATGTGTCTGCTTTCACAAGAAACAATCATTTAAAGTGTTTTTGTGTGTTGAAAAAATACTCTTATCACATTTATTGCTAATTGAAGGTAACATACTTGTTGACTGCTGATTTAATTCTTCTGGCTGTTGGTGGATTTAATAAATCTTGAAGAGGCAAATTCCAAATAATGCTCTATTTTGTAGTTAATTATTTGAATCATTTGCAGTTGTGTCCCTAAAAGTGTCATTAAATAAAACTGATAGATTTTTGTTATCAATAATGTTCCTTTGTCCATTTCATTTTATTTTTTTTAATCTTTAATAATTTAGATTGAATCACTTCACTTTTAAGCCTTTAAGTCTTTAATATATTCAGATGTTTCTTACTGTTGCATTAATTCATTCATTACTTTTTCCATCAGTTTGTGTTTTTTAAAGCAGTGAAGCAGTTTTTGGTGAAACATATTTTTCTTAATATTTGGACTATCCCAACTAAAATGTTGGTAAGTTTTCTCCTTCTGTCTCATGGGAACATGTAGGTCCATCAGGGATGGTAGTAGCTGGCTAATTTCCGTCAAAGCCACAACGAAGCTCAGGAAACTCTGTAAAAAGATATTGGACTTTTTAGAAATCTTTTGGTATAAAATCCTTGGACTCGTATCCCAGTAACCCCCCCAAAATACCCAATTAAACAGTTAATGGGGACTAATTCCCATATAAAATAATAGTATGTATTTAACTTGCTTAAACTTACAGATAGTGTATAGTGTTGTTTAGAATAGGATTAGATGGGATCAATATCATTCCTGTGTTTGTGGAATAAAGATTTGCAATTGTTCCCATCTTGATATGCACTGAAATACTGCAAATGTAAACATTGTGTTTAAAATATCTGCTCATTCTTGAATAGTACTTGAAATAAAGGTTTGTAATAAAGAATGCTGGGTCTGTGTATTTGGAAATAGACCAGCTTTGTTGTGATTTCCAGCTGAGCCTTCTTTTCTGGGATTGCAATCAGGATGGATTGTAGGTTTGAGTTAGTTAACATCAGACTGCAAGATTTAGAGTATACCTTGTAATAATGGCATATTACAGTGGATTACAGCAGTTTCTGTGAAATGAAGTAAAGCTCAGTAAGTCCAATTTTAAAAAGCTTGAGTTAATCTTCAATATTTGCAGTTAATAACAGTTTGCCTGTTCTTACCTTTCTTTAAAACCTTGCTGTGCTGTTTAATGATTATAAACTGAGTCCCTTTTCAATATCTGCATTGATTTACTCCCTATAGGCTCTGATGCTGGAAAACCTACAGAGGTCATCATCTTCTCACAGTGGGCTGCAGCCTAACTCACAGGTTGGACTAAGTTACTCTGACAACATTTGCAGTTTAAAGCTTATTTTGTGTTGCTCTATTTTTGCTTTGACGTTTTTTTGTTGTTTTTTTTTTAGATAGGTGAAGAGATGTGTCAGAACAGTTTCATTAAACAGTACCTGGCCCAGCAGCAAGAGCTCCTGCGACAGAGACTCGCGAGAGAGGCTCAGCGGGAAGAGGAGGCCGATGGTACAACTCCTCAATAAACACTGAAGAGAACTAGACGGTCATGTGCTAAAGAAGGACAATTACTATAAACGATGCTGCGTGTCTCTTTTTTTTGTTTTTTGCAGAAAGCCCAGCTGGACCAGAGGAAGATGAAGACCAGTCGGAAGATAATGACACCCCTCCCTTCACCAGTAAGGTCAGTAACCTGAATGAAGAAAGATAAATGACATATAATGTTGTAAATGAGGCATTTATGGAGCTTTACAACAAAACATACACTAATTTAGCTAAGACTTCATTTATTTCAATAACTCTATTCCCCAAAGGGACCTCAAATTTAACACATTTTTGTTATTTAAGAGGATTTGTAGCTTACAGCTGATGGAAATACAGGATGGAAGATTATATTGTTGAATCAAACCAATAAAAACATTTGTATTACTGAAATGTGAAATTACACCCAATAATCTGTTGACAGGACAACTAGTAGCTGCGCACTACAACATTATGCCTTTTTTTAAGAGAGAAGGAGAAGAAGTGAACATATTAAAAGTCATTTTAGCAGTTAGCAAAAATCTTGAATAGGCATTAGAAAACAAACACATGGCGTAGATATGGAGGAAAACACAACACTTTGACTCTGAACACTACCATCCATGTGGTAAACATGGTGGTGGTAGCATTATTATGTGGAGGGAACTGCTTGTCCTCTGCAGGGTCATGGTTAATGGGAAGACAGATGGAGCTAAAGAAAGCAAAACAAACAAAGCACTTGAGACAAGGGCAAAGGTTCCCCCTCCCAGCAGGAAAACAATAACAATCCTGATCCTCAGGGCTCACCCTATGGGTGTCGTTCAGAGCATAATCATGTGTGACAGTGGCCTTGTTAAAGCCCAGACCTGAATCCAATTAAGAATCCACACTAGGGCCATTTGAAACGAATCAGGCTGTAGATGTGTGAAGCTGACAGACACACCTGGAACTGAATCTGCAGTTAGTGGTGCCTTTGTGAAGCATAAATAAAAAAAACAAATTTTCTTTTAGGATTTCATTTTTATTTAAATGATAGTTCATTTCTGTTCCTCTTTATATTAATGTTCTTCCTACACAGTTTCAGACACACAGAATTTGGAGCTGCTTTAACTAGGAAATTTCTCTCAATACTTAACAATAAATGTCTACTTCTCCTTTTTTAATGTATCAAATCTGGTGCAAATGAACATTTCAAACCTGAATGTTATTGTAAAAACCTTCAAAGATGTAATTTAGTTGTCGTCCTTGTCCAAAAGCATCAAGCCACCCTGGCGCAGCCCTCTGGTCCCGCTCTTGGAGGGGAAAATTCTGTGAGTGGTCGTGGATCTGCTCCCACTTTCCATCGCCGAGAGTCTAATGAAGCTCCAAGAGTCCGTGTGCAGCGAGGCCCACAGGGACCCAAGGAGCCATCAGCCAACTCCCCTCCACGAGCTGTCGCCTCCTTCTCAGTGCGTGTCCTGGGACAGCCTGACATCCAGGGATACGCTGACGCTTTGCCCCCAGGCCAGGAAAAAGAAGCAGCTACTCCTAAAAAAGCTCAGCCTGGGCTCAATCTCAGTTGTTCCGCCCGGAGTTCTGCTGAAAATCATGTTAAGGACGACAGCGACGAGGATGATGACAGCGACGAGGACGAGGACTGGGGACCCGGTTCTGGAGGGGCGCAAAGAAGAAAGGCAGCGGTTCCCTCAAAGCAGCCGGTGGCTCCCAGTGTGTCGTCAGCCAGTGCAAGATCCAAACGCAAGCTTCAGCCTCCTCAGCACATCCCACCTCCGCAGGTACACGACTCACCCATGCAGCTGCGCCACCCAACACCTCCCCCCTCTCCACCCCCTAACATGTTCCCCCTACCTGACACTCCAAAGCAAAGCCCCCCAGATGATCAGGAAAGAGGAGCTCCGGGTGGGATGGACTCTTTCCCGCCTCCCACTAGGCAGAGACAAGACTCGGACTCCAGCTCCGGCTCCAGCAGCCCCGAGCCTCCTGTGAAGCGCCGCTCCGGCCCCCTTTCACTGCTCATGCACAGGATGGAGTCTGAGGAAGCCACCTCATCTCCTGGATTCTCTGGAGAAACGGCACACTCGACCGCCACATGTTCCAGCGAATCCCCTGTTCAATCATCAGAAACAAAAAGGCTACAGGAAGCAGAGAGACAGCTGAAGGAGAAGGAGGAGGAGAGAGAGAGTCTGAAAATGCAGGAGCAAGAAATGGAGAAGAAACGTCTGGAAGAAGAGAGGGAAAGGGCAAAAGAACGGTTGGAAGAGGAGAAGAAGCAGCGTCTGAAAGAAGAACAGGAAAAGAAAGAAAGATGGCAGGAGGAGGAAAAAGAAAACAAATGCAAAAAGGAGGAGGAGGAGAGAAGAGAGGAGCAGCGGTTAAAGGAGGAGGAAGAAAAGAAAGAAAAGGAGAGGAGCGACCAGAAAGCAGCAGCTGCAGAAAAAGATTCAGGCTCCTCCTCAGATTCTGACTCCAAATCAGAGTCCTCCTCACACTCGTCATCATCCTCATCTTCCTCCTCCAGGGGTAGAATTCAACCTGCCAGTCAGCTGAAGGTTGGTGCCTCAGTGTCATTCTGATGGACTCAGGATATGAGAAAGTAGAGAATATTCTGATACCAACTCTGAGGCTTGGAACACTGATTTAATTTATTTAATGGGGAAAACGTTGACACTTTCTTCTACCTTATGTAACTTTATGAGAATTTACAAAAGATGCAGAAATGGCCTAAATGTTAAGGACATGAAGCCCTGATGATAAAAATTAAGAAACAGATAGTTTGAAGTTAGTTTTGCAAAAGCTAATTGAATTGGATTCAGTTTATTTTGTTTTATTTTAGCTTGGACCACAGAAAAGTTCACAGTCGCTTTCTATCTTATACTTAATTGGTTTGAACTTTGTTTTATCCCTGATCCTACTCAGGTTTGGTTTTGTTTTCCTTTTATTAAGTCCTTTAAGTAAATCCAACTTGAAGGCTTTCTTCTTGATATACATTTCAAATAATCATGGTTTTATTTGCATATTTTTTTTCAATTGTTTTACTTTTATCTATTTCACAGAAGGCAGACCAAGGACAAAGGACAGAGGTTAATGAAAAGACTAAGTTGAGTAAAGACTCAGAGAAACCTAACCTTTCAAAAAGGTAAGTGATTGTTAAAAAACAAGATAAAGATCTTCCAAGTATAACAAAGTCTGCAATTATTCCACAGATTCATTCTTAACCAGTAATTCGAGTCAAAAGTTTTAGATATTTCTTGTGTAATTTTACACATTTGCTAAATGCTAGCTCTTAGGGTATATAAATCTTTGGTCTGTTACATGACAGTGTTCAGATTTGAAAACCTCTACCAATAGTTTGGAGCATGATTTTTGGAAATTGGTGCTATTATATATGACCTAATACATGATTTCATAGATTATAATCTAATGTTCTGTAATAAGACTGACTGTTCTATTTAATTTAAAGGAGTTTGAGTTGGTCTCAGTAGGTATGCCTCGTACTAGTTCTCTTAAATAAGATTTGAATTGTTTATACTTTTTCCACAGCTCCTGTTTTCCACAATATTCAATTATCAGTTGGATTATGATTATTTATGATTGCTTTGCCTTTACTGACTAATAATTTCTAGAAAACATTCAATTTCATGTCTACTATTGCGTTATAATCCCAGAAGCAAAAATGATTGAATAACAAGTTGGTTGTTCTGTGGTTTGCATTTACTAGACCAAACAAAATATCTCTGGATGCTACTAAATATGAGGACATGTTTGAATCAAGGTTTGGGTTTCTTTTGGCTTTTTTATCCTTAATTTATTAGTTATACACGAGAAGCTGACAGAAATTCAAAATTGCAATATGGTTGCTGATATTAAAACAGACAGCACGTGCTGAAACATAAATATTATTTTATAGATTACAAAGATTGAAGAAGTGCTGTGAGTTTTGACACTTTGAAAGCTGTTGCAGTTGTCTTTTTTTGACCTTTTTTTGCTTCACTCTTGACAGATAAAATTATCCAAATTTAAGTAATGAATTGAAATAAACTTAACGTAACTGTTTTATTAAAGCAGGCTTTCACCAGCACACATACTGTTTGCTTAAAGACATTCAAGGTGGAGTAAATGCAGCACCGTTCTTTATATATTATAAAGGATCAGTTCTATTTAAGCTGTTTGATGATTTTAGAGGGGGAATCGATTCCTCATGAATATTTCATTGTGCTGCATATCCTTCATATTATTCAGCCTGTAGATACATAATATCAAAAGAGAGGCTAGCAAAAAAACCCTGAGAGGATCTGAGAAAAACACGATTTATGGGTGATTCATTTATAAGTTGATGGCACAAAAAAGGAATTGATAACTGAAAGGTCAGATTATTTACAAAACAAATGGTTAAAAATCTAATTTACTTACAATGAAGTATAAATTTTACCATAATAACTAAAAGCATGGTTTAAAAAAAGGAGTATGTAATCTAAAGAAACTGAAGTATTCTAATTGAGTGGCTGAAATCAGAGACAAAATATATTCAGAGGCACATTTGTCTTATAATGCTTGGGTCTTTGAAGGGGGGTAAAGATTAGCATGAAAGCAAGGAAGCCTTCCAATATTCAAGGATTTGGAGCTCACTGCTAATAATACAATAACTGATCAAAATATCAGGAATAATGCAAAGGTTATGAGGACTGTATTGATTATAAAAAAATTAAGAATATTGTTTTTTTTAATCACAATTAAAAGTCATATTGATTTATTTTTAGTGAATGATTACTAGACATAACTGTTGAGCTGCGATTAAAAAAAAAACAAAGGATATGAAGGATATACTTAATCTTCTCAGTCATGTTCAGGGCATGTTAACTCCAGTCCAGTAGTTTATTTTTTATATATATTTTTGGAGACATAATGAAGGATTTTTTTACCCAAAATGACGGAGTTGTGCTTTCCTGTCCTTATGTCAAAGCACTGATTATGTTAGTGCTTATAAAATAACCCGTAAGTTAATCACAGACTAGACGCTAACGCGTCATACTTTTACTTTGGAAATCCGGCACCGGAAGACGGCCACGCATTCTGTAAGGCTCACTCGTCCTAGCCAACATGGCCATCGTGCATGTACCGCATCCCTGATACCGACGCAGTGTACGGCTTGTGAGAAACAGCAACGACCGCGTTAGATTTAGCGTTTCATTTGTCTGGTTTCAGTCTCAACTTGAGCTAAATATCCTCCAGCCCCACCGTGTCGATTTCCCCCCACCTGAGAGTGTTTCTTTCACGGCCGGTCATAATGCTGTCCGAAGGCAACAAAAACGGGTAAGAGTGAGCCAAAAAAAAAAAAAAAGGCGACGAGAGGCTTCAGGTTGCTGCTTGTACTTTTCCATCGATTGTGTAGAAATCGAAAGGGGTGTTTTTTTTAACGTTTCTTGTCTCGCCGCACGCTGCCGATTAGCCGGCAGCTAAAGCCTGGCTATGAAATATCATGTCATCCATTCACATTGGCCTGCTTAGCGTGTTGCATGTTCGCCCATGTGAGGAGAAAAAAACGGGGGTGGAGACGTTGATGAAAGCCTTTTGTTGGGTGAAGGAGCAGGGAAGATTTTTGTTGGGGGATAAGGAGGTGGGGGGTCTCCTTCTTCTGTTGATAAGTGCCTGAAATAGCCTTTCATTGAGGGAAACTAATGAATAACTGATGTCCTCATAGATCATAGAAAAATACACCGATTTCTCATTTCTTGTTTGTTTGTGTTGCACAAAAGCACACTCATAGTTTTTCAAGTATAATGTATTTTTTTTGCATGCAGAGTCTCTTTTTTAATGAATGTGTAATATTTGAGTTAGATGATGGTCTTTGCATTGTCAGGGGAGATCATTAAAGCAGACATCTGGTAGCTGCACAGTGATCCCTGATGGTGTGATATAATTCTCCAGCTGGCTCCAGCATTCATGATCTTCTCCTATGGGAGCTCACTTTACCTTTTATTTACAGGCTTACAAATGTGTTGGGCCTTATTATCTGCTCAATGTGGTCATTTGTGTTAGATCCAATCACTTTGACCAGGCTGTTTATTTTGGCTTTGGTAGTTTGACATGAATGAGGTGATTTTTATGGTAGATTGTTACAGCTTACAAAACTAACCTTAAGGTGACAGTTGGACTTCATTGTGCTTCCTCAATTCTGCTGTGTTTAATCAAGAGACCTATTTTTAAGAGGACAAGTTAATTGATTATTATAGCGAAGATCTTTATTGCTTTAAGGGCAATACACACGGTTACCCTTTGTCACGGTTTTACCCTCTTGCCCTGTCTGGACCATAAAGGGTTGAATCTTTAGTTACACCTGTGCAGGTGGGCCTCTGGCCTCCGCTTTAAGAATTTGACATCTAATCCTTAGGAAATGTAGGAGAAATTCTCTACCATTTGCTGAAAGTTAAAAAAAAGGTTTCTTTGACTAATCTTTAGTGTTGGTTGAACAGGCTCTGCTGGAGCTCGAGGCTGTTTTTACATTTTTAGGCCCTCCTCCGGAAGATTCTTTGAATTGACGCCAGCAGGCAACTTGTGTATTATGTTGAAAAAAAATGAATGCAAAGGTCGTCTGGTAAGAATGTTATAGGAGACGTTGTAATTCTGGGGCTAATTTAAAATCTTTGAGCAGCTAAAACCACTTTTAATCGATTTTGTTTATGCTTAAAAGACTCTTAACGTAAAATTATGAATGAATAGCATTCAAAATATTGTTGTCGATGCTCAACTGTGACGGAAAATCACCCGTGGAGAGTTTAGATGAACTAAAGGAAATGGAACTGAATGGAAAAGAGTCTTAATTCAGGTCATTCAGATCAAAGCTCACATTATTCCTTTTATTCTTCCTAATCAAGGTTTATTTCTTTCTGCTGTACAGACTAATCAGAGATTTATTTATCTTTCAAAACCATATTTAGCTCTGGTTAATATTAGAATAGTTTTATAACTGTTTTTTTTTTTTTTTTGTCACATTTCGGCAAGTTAATGGAACTCCTTCTGTTTCTCATGTTTTGCATTTTTTCTGGGTTTTCTTTTATGCAAAGTGTGACATATAGTTCCAGGGAACGTAAAGCAGTGAAGGAAATGGAGACCAGAGATAAGGAGGGTTTCTGGAGAATGAGATCCTCCCACCTACAGGGTGCTGCTTCTGTCAAACCATGAAAGCAGAAGGCTCTGATGTTGCTGCCGGAGTGGGTTGATGGTTAGCTAAAAATAAAACGTTTCCTGGATTGTTTGTTGTTAAAAAGTATTAAAGTGCACCATTAGAGCAGGCCTGTGTGAGGTCTGACTCATTGGTTAGCACAGTGAAGATTCAGCTGAGAGACCCCCGGGACGGATCAGATAAAGACCACCCAGTGTCGTCTCTATGAGTTTCCGTCTAGAGCTATGAGTTGGTTTGTGACCCTGGGTGTCAGTTAGCGGGCGATGTATTTATAGCAGCAGTGACCCAGATCACCAGCCTCCAACACCCTTCTTCTTCTGACTTCCCGTGTTTCCACTGTCTTGACCGTGTGTCCTGCTGCACAAACAAATATATCTTGGTATAAAACGGAGGCTAACAGCCATGTTGGACACTTCAGTTAAACGCTTACCGATGTTCAAGGTGTGGCGATTCGTCTCTTTAAATGCCACACGGTTCGGTTCCTTGCAGGGAGGTGTCCGAGCCCAGCACAGCCGCTGTCACGGAGGTGGAACCAGACTCTGAGAGCTCCATGGCCCAGCAGCCAGCATCTGGGGCTGAGCCTGAGAGCAGCGAGAGCCGCACGGAGGAGGTAAGGTCACTGGGAAGGGTGTGGGTGTTGTTTTTGGGGGGGGGTCTTGGCTCTGTCTCCCACTAACCTGCATCCTCACTCATGTGAAAGCATGTTTCATGAGCAGTTCTGGGGGGACGTTCACTCAAAACCAACCTAGCCCTGAAGGTTTATCAAACATTAAACTGAACTTTTGTATTGAAGGGGAAAAAAGGTAATTGCATAAATTAAACAGATCAATTTTCAATTGGATCTTTAGCTCATGACTGAAACCAAAGGGGCTGAGTTGGACTTGGGTCTTGGAGGTTTGGGGAATTAACTCATTCCTTCCATCTGCTATTAATGCATCTTCCAACTTCATAGCCAGCTTATTCATGCGGATGGCCCCACACACATCTGTTGTCTGTCTGCTCCATGCGGCGGTAGGTTAAGTGCTGCTCGAATTAGTGCGGAGCGATACCGTTCACGTTTTAAGGCGGGCCTCCATCTTGTTCGGAGAGTGCATGCTTATTGTATCGCTCGTAGTCTCCTGTGAGGAAGAACGTTTGATTTAAAAGCTCTCACTCTGCGAGTTAGCAGCTATTGCCTAGTAATTGGATTCAACAATGCTGCTGTATTTCACTGCAGCAGTAGCCTCTTATTGAGCTCCTACTGGCATCAGCTTTTTTTATTTGTATTTTTCCTCATGTCCTTTTGCAGTACTTCAGAAATGCCATCAGATGCAGGTTGTCTAGATTTGCCACGGTAGAATGGATCTACAAAACAAGCCGACTAAATACTAACTGCGTGATTGACTTTATTAAATCAAGTATGCATCCAGCATCACATCAGGCAGACCACATTGCTCTTAATAGTGAGCTACTGGCAGCATTTTAAATCAAAAAGATCATAAATGGAGTGAAAAATGAATTATTGTGTAGGGTTTGTTTCAAATAGAGATGGTCCAATTAAATATGGACAAAAGATAAAAAAAAGCTTTTTAAACAAAAAGCCACCTCTTTTAGATGATATGTAGAGTATTAATTTATTTATTACATATTTAAATAAAGGGGGGGTGGCAGGTCAGACATGGAAGAAGAAGCCAGGAAAAGCTTGATTGCTTGATCATTTATTATCTTTGGGTGCTGTAATATTTGCATGTGACGCTTATGCAGAACTACTCCATACCCTCCTTTAATCAGGACATGCTGTTTTTAAAATGGTTTGCTTCTTTACATGAGATAAAATGATGCTTACAAAGAGGTGCAGAAACTTACTTGTTCTGCAATGATTTCTCCCTCAGCACTTATTTCTCTGCTAAGTCTTAACCAGTAGAAGAGAAGCAGGAATAAAACCCCTTTTATTTTAATATGCATTAGTAGGTATTGTGGCAGTTTTCAGCGTGTGGCTTCTGTCTGATTCCACCTGTTTTGGGTTTGCATGGATGATGGACGTTAACAGTGTGTGCACGCCGAGCTGCATGATTGGAGCTTGCTGCTGATCCTTCCACACTGTTGTCACTTCCTTTCTTTCCCATTCGTTTCCTGTCTTGCTTTTATTTCCCCTTCCTGCTGCTCTCTCTTCTCTCCTCTGTCCATTATTTGCCTCTTGTGTCCCTTTGATTGCTTCTCTCTGTCTCTCTCTCTCACTATATATTGATGGTGTGATTGCTGTTTTAAAACCCCATTGATTGCTTTGTTATGAAGGTGCCCATGCCTCTTCCATTGTCCCTATTGGTACCTGCTGAGTACTACTACTACCACCACCACCACCAACAACACCTCTTCCACTCCTACTCCTTCTACAACTCCTGTCTCGCTTTGCCAAAGTGCGCCGATGGTACCTGAGTTAGGCCCAGAGTCTGCAACCCCACGGCACTGAGTTAAACCTGAGCCAGCAGGAGCCGGAGCTCGCATCAGCAGCGGCCTTGGTAACCGCAGCATTTGGCGGTTACCATGGGTACCCGGCCACAGGGGTCGAACGCTCGCCGTTTTGAACGAAAACTGGACTGTAACACACCCCCTATTTTCCCCTGCTTCTCCTGCCACGCATCTAGACGAGAAGCGAAGCCTCGAGGTGTCGTCCTCAGGGGAAACTTTGGCCACAGCTTGGATTTAAAACTCTGCCCATAATCTAATGCTTGCCCTTCTACTGGTGCCGTGCAGTATTGACTTTGGACTGAGAATTGACGCGGTGCTTCATGTGGGTGGAAACTTTTAAGAGAAAATCCAAACGAAATGCTCTCAGACTTTTATTTACAGACGATTCAGTAACTCTGATCATGACAGTCATATGGACCCTTTCAGACAGACATATGGTTCAGCTGATGCCTGGCCTGGACACACCGTTCCTACAGAGACTGTTTCCCACCGTCTGATTGTCAAAAACGTGCCAAACTTGCTGGAACCCTGAAAGGACACTGCGCTTTGATTCACTCTGGGCACACAGAGATCCTGATGAAGCCTCCTTCGCTCGGATCCACACACATTGTGAATTGAACAATTGTCCTCATGGAGACCGGGATGCTCTGACTCTCATCTGCTGCTGCTGCGTATTGATGTTCATCCATTGTCAGAGCTTCATCCCGTATTCAGCACCAGCCCCTTCAACTCTGTTGTTTTCTTACTGCTTGCCTGGATTACTAATTTACAAAGACTGTGTTATTTCATCTTCCAAGAGGCAACAGTTGTGGCGCAAAGAAAATCTTGCTGTTGTTTTTTCTTTGGGCTCTATGGGACAGTTTTAAGAATATACGGCAAGTTTTTTTTTTTTTGTTTGTTTTTACTTTTTTTTGGTCCTCACACCTCAGAGACTCTTAACTCCATCAGCATCCACCAAGCAACGCTGCAACCTGTGCTTCCTAAAAGACTGAAATGTGACTGTGTGAGCAGCAGTCTTCCCCTGCCCCCCTGTTCAAGTCCGACCCAGTGACCAGTTCCTGCCTGCTGGTTAATCTGCACACTGAAACCGAGCCCTGCGCTCACTGCTCTGCCTTCTCTGATTGGAGCCTTGTTTCCTAGACACAGTACACACTGTGGTGCGGTTGGGCCATAGTCAAGCCAGTAAGGAATCAGGTCTTGAATGGTACCAGGAAATGACTTGTCAGTATTCCTTTGTTTCAAATGTCTACAGCTTAAAGGGATTAACAAAGTGATTTATTCACCTTCTTATTGATTTGATTTTTTTTTTTTCCTGTAATTGAAACATGGGGAGATTAATTTTTTTCTAATATAGTTAACATTTATAAACCACTACCTTTTTTGACAGTTTATTTAAAAAGTTGTACTTAAGTTGGGGATCATATATTTAAACTCTTACTGTGAAGCTAGAGTATTAAATGTGAAGAGTGGGATTTTTTTCAACCTGCATTATTAATTATTAGGATAAAAGATGTCAACACTCAGTTCTCCACCTCTGTTCAACCTTTAGAGCATCTTCTACTGCATCTCTTGTCACATCTTAAGATATGAAGAGATGTTTTATTTCTGACTCCCTTTTAAATTCCCATTATTATTCGTCTCAGTCCTAAACATTGACAGGAAAGATGTAGCCTCTGAGCACAGGTGGACGACTCTGATCTTTGAGTGTGGATCAGTCTAAGCGCCCAACCATTAAAGTGGCAAAGTTTTAGGTTTGCAGATCTCAGTTACTCTAACACCCCTTCTCACCCCCGCCCCCTCCTCCACTGTTTTTTTTTTTTCCTTTCCACCTCCTCTGTGTTGTTACCCGTTTGGGTCTGGATTCTGGGTTCTCATCTCGCCCCACACCCCTGGGGTTTCTGTATGTTCTTTCTGTCTCCCTGTCTTTCCAGAGCACCACTCCTAAGGCTTTTGCTGCTCGCAAGATATCCCTGTCCAGTAAGTATTGCGTTCACATTTTTATTATCTCCCAGAGCACTGATCACACCTCTAGGTTTGAGTGTTCTGCTGTGTGGTCTGAGCTTGCTAGCTTAGGTTGTAGCAGGTTGAAGGTAACATCCGATGATGCTTTAAACTATAAAGTTTCATTGAATATAATTATCTCACTGTTTGATTTATTGGGCTTAACAAGGTGTAAAACAAAGTGGTGCTTCCTTAGCATCAGGTTTTCATGTTTCCACCCTTAAAGTGATGCTAGCTCTAGAGGGCTGCTGCTAGAGCAGCAACAGAGGGAAGAGCAGCTCTTGTCTGCGGCTCATGAGCAACAGCTGCCAATTAAAACACCTCATTGCCGTGGATCGTTTTATTGTTTTAGCTGCCAAATTAAAAACAATGGATTATTTTAACACCTTACCAGCCTCTGCTGTAATTCATTTTCTAAGAGACGGTTTCTAAAACGGGTACATTTTATAATCTGGAAAGATTTCACAGTAGAAATGAGAGCTTGATATTTATTAGACTTGGGACAGTTTATTAGCTATAACACTCAATGTTTTAATGCAGATTTTTTTGTGTTAAACCACTCAGTTCACACCGTAGTCATTATTTGTGACAAAACAGAATGACTTCAAATAATTTATTTGATCTTAATCAGGTTTGTAGGCTGTTGGAAATGTACAACTAATAACTTCTATGGAAGAAAACATTCCTGTAAAAATTGATCAACATGGATTAAAAGCAACCGATGTTAATATGTAAGATGTTAATCAAATGTTCAAAGAAAATCATCGCTGGAAGAATCAAAGCAGCCAAAATTTACTGTTGAATTTGCTGCTTCTGCATCACTTTAAATCATTAACATTATACCAAAGTTTGATTTGTTTGTTTTTTTCTCATTTTATGTTTTTGTTTAGGCAAGAAAACAATCTTTAAATCACCAAGGAGTTCTGTTTTATACTACATTTAACTTAAAACATTGTAAAGCATAAAATACTGAACTTTGAACAGTTGGAGCCGACAGATGAAGCTGATGTTCTGTTTATTTTTCAAAGGACAATCCTGGCCTTGTCTGATTGTTTGTTTTTTAATGTATAAATCTATTATCTTACTGTGTGGCTGTTAACAGGATGTTATTTATATATATATATATATATATATATAACATATACATATAGAAAATAGAACTTCTGAGCTATGCTTGTGTGTCTCCTCTGCCAAGGAGAGCCGATTGTAAAGGTGTGCAAGAGCTTTGTCAATAAGAAAAGACATTTAAAGGAGTCTGCTGATGAACGAATGGCAAATATTTGTCTCGATCAGACAGATTTCTGAATAAAGGTCAGTCAGTGGGACCTAAACATACAGTCACATTGGGTAACTCCTGTTTTTTTAAGGTGTATTACTCTAGTTCTCAGTTTAAATTTTATTTTCCATCAAACAGCATTTTATTTTCACACATTAAATGGTAGATATAACCT
Organism: Jordanella pulchra; assembly: GCA_034780135.1. Classification (NCBI taxonomy): domain Eukaryota; kingdom Metazoa; phylum Chordata; class Actinopteri; order Cyprinodontiformes; family Cyprinodontidae; genus Jordanella; species Jordanella pulchra. The sequence goes on along the minus strand of JAUZNJ010089645.1, from coordinate 18,741 downwards.
TTAAATGTGCCTCATTCACAGTAACTGCATTGTAAGGTTTAGTACAACAAAACTTAAACATTAGACATTTTCTGGTTAAAAAAAAAAATACTGTGCTCAGTTTGTCTTCTGTTGTTCACATTTAAAGCATCTTTTTTTTTTTCTTCATGCGTTTGCACTAATAGCTCTGAGACGACTCATGCAATAAATGCAACCTTTAAATTCTCCATAGTTCGTCTACAAACTATCCAAACTCAAAGTGATCTTTCTCCTTCTGGGATGTATGCTTGCTGTAACCTGTCAGTTCATTTCTTTCCCCTGCAGAGAGGGTCACCAATGTTTATAATCATGATAAAGTATGCATTTTTTGAACACCTGCAGGCAGCAAGGCATCTCCAGCAAGCACAGATGGAGGAGCGGGAGAGTCGGAAACGGGGAACGCCGCAGGGAGGAAGAGGCGATGGGGCTCCAGCACAGCGGTCACTGTTAAGAAGCCATCTATCAGCATCACCACAGACTCCTTAAAGGTACCTCCCTCCCCCTCACAGTGGCAAGTCATGTTTAATGGGTGGAAGTTACCATAGATTGTTTCACATGCTGTAAATTTGTGTTTTTTGTTTTGATATTGTGTTCATGAAAAGCGATTTATACCTTGAATATCCTCATATTAGCTTTGTTGTTTTTTTCCTGTAGAAAATTGAATTTGAATCTCTTGGTGCGGAAAAATGTTTCAACGGTGATTTTGGTTTTAAATATTGAACCTTGTCTTGTGTTATCTCTTGTCTTTTCCTTCTACCATCTCCTTTCTTCGGACTTTCTCCTTCAGTCTCTGATTCCAGACATCAAGGTGAACCAGGAAGCAGTGGTGGACCTTCATCCCGAGGAGCTGCAGATGTCCGGAGACGAGGAAAACTCTGACACCGGTCGGAGCGACCCAGACAAAGGCCTCAAGATCCGACGCACCGTTACGCAGGTTTCTACCTGGTTTCATTTTAATCTGTTTGTGTGAAGAAAGTGCTAAAAGGAAAGTTTCTCTTGTAAAAAAGCTTAAATGGTCTTTTTCCATAACAGGTTGTCCCCAGTGAAAGCCAGGAAAACGGACAAACTAATGTAGAAGAAGAAATGGAGAAAACAGAGGGCGAAAAGCAACAAAAGATTCCTCGAGACAAAAAGAAGAGCAGCGTGTCGGAGGAAACGTCTGAAACGCAGATATCCGTCAACCTAGATGGAGAGGCTAAGAAAGGTTAGCTACTGGAAGCTTCTGCAGATTTATTTCCTTTTACCAGGTTTACTGTCAAATCTTTCTGCCATTTTTTTATCATATGAAATAAATGTAAAATTTACTTTTACCTATCTTTAAATTTGTATTTTGTTTGAAGATTTAAGAAGCCGATTGTTTCTTCATTGTGGTTCATACAGAATCCAGAAGTACTTTTGAAATTTGTCAGTAACAATATGGTTCTTTTAGAAGAAACCTTTAGCCATGAAACGATTATTCTGACAGGAGTATTCAGCTCTTTATCTTTAGCAGTAATCGGCCCTAAGGTCCATCCATCTCTCTAACAGTGCCTAAGCTGTACGGGGTTTTCGTGTTTTGGAGGTTTTCTTCTTGTAATAAACAGATTTGGCTCTGAAAAAATGTATGATTCAACACACATTGTTCCCTCAGTTCCTTCCATTGAAGAATCCAAGTCTGTCGGTACCGTCGAAGTGGATAAAAATCTACCAGGTAAAATAGATTTGGGGTAAAAGAAGTACTACATACGACTATGTACCTGTCTGCCATCCGTTTTTGCTTTATTCTGCTATCTAACCTTTCTTTTTGCATTTCTGCCACAAATTCATGGTGTTTTTTTTTTTTTTTGAGTCTGAAACTTACACAAAGGGTGAAAACTAATGGAGCTCTGCTGCGGTTTAATTCAAAATCAATTATGGTGTTATGAAACATCATCACTGATGATGAGAAATGCTCCTCCTGTCTCTCCTCAATGTTTCTTTGAATCAGCAGTCCTTTCCCGCTATAATCCACCACCTTCTACCCGTTGATCTGACTTCTCCCTCTGTCTTCCAGTGACTCCCAGCGACACTCTGGTGCGACGCTCCATCAGTCAGCAGAAGTCTGGCGTTTCCGTCACAATCGACGACCCTGTTCGCACATCCAGGCAGCCTTCACCGCCTCGAGGAAAAGTCTCTAACATCATCCATGTGATTAACCTGGTGAGTCTGTTACATGAATACAGAAAAAAAATCTTTTTTTTTTGCTCTGAGCTTTAAATCAAAACAAGGTTGCAGCAGAATTTAGTCGGCAGCGTTTTCTAGGTATTTTTAAAGTTGCTTAGCTTGCATTAAAAGTAAATAAACAACACATTTTTCATGAATGAGGTGTTTATAAAGTCAATGCCGGCGCCAGACCCGTAATTACAGCCAGGAACAATTACCCAGGTGTTGCAGCTGCGGTCAGGTGTAATCTCAAGTGGAGAGGTGCAGGGCATGACTAACATGATAACAAGATGAGACATTACACATTCAGGTGTTACATTTTTTTAGCCGTGTGTCATAGAGGCAGCCGTGGTCCAACACTACTGGTGAGGTTGGTGGCTTTTAATTATGCTTCTGTGCTTATTATTACTATTTACCCTTAAGATACTAAAGTTACCTGATTAAAAATTGGAAAAATAAGATTTTTTTTTTTTTTTTTTTTAGTTGTACACTCTAATGGTGATTTTTGGCCAGGAGGTGGCACTAAAAGATGGAGAAATTTTATCCATACTGAAGACCACTTACTGCTGAGCTACAGAGCGGGTTAAATGTAATGTAGGAATAGTGAGATGATAAAAACCCACACTAGATCATTTCTGGTTTGTTAGTTTGGTTAACTTAAAATAAAAAAAAACTAACCAAACATTAAAATCCCCATCTATCCTCTAGTTCAGTGTGCTTACGTTTGGATCCAATGTGTCTTTTCACAATATTACATATTATGTATCTGTAATTAATCATTTCCCGGTGAAGCTAATAATTTAACCAGCTGTTATCTGAGCTCCACCATTTCACCTCCTTGTTGCTGTTCTGAAAAGCTGTCACACCTACCAGCCCATAGAAACATCCCAGAACGTCCTGCATCCAGAGTCTGATCGAGGCCTTTTTTTCCTCTCTAGGTCCGACCGTTCACTCTGCTCCAACTCAAAGAGCTGCTGAACCGAACGGGTACTGTGGTGGAGGAGGGTTTCTGGATCGACAAGATCAAGTCTCACTGCTACGTCACAGTAAGTGGAAACGATTCACTGCCCGGGAACGGATGCATGAAAGATACATAAACAAAGAAATGCAACAGCCTTTAATTGGATCATTTTATTGTTTATTACCGCTGGTCAAAGGAAATTATATCAAACCAGAAGATGACTGACGGTTGCTTTAGTGAAAAGATTCAACAGTTTTGTTGTTTTTTTTAAGTAAGAATTTTCCTAATAATTGAGATAATCTTGTCTCAATATTATTCAATTGAACAAAAGCTATTCTAAATAAAAAAAAAATATTGCCTCAAACTTTTGGAATTGTAATGATTTTTTTTAAAAAGAATATATTTTGAGAGAGAGAAAAAAAACAATGTTTTTAGCCCCCCCCCCCCGAAGCACTCAAAACCCGAAAACAGGGAGCTTCAAAACCGAAGGTTTGAGAATCACATCTAAAGATTCATATCATGGGTGAATAAAATGTTTTTCAAATAACTTCTTCTCTTTATGAGAAATATTAATTCATTAAAAAAAAGTTCTTTATAAATAATTTTTTAGTATGATGTTCCATTAAAAATATATTTTTCATAACAATTCTGAAACTTTTGGCTCCATTTTTTGATTAAGATCAGTTCTTTCTTTGTTTGAACAATACTGACACCATAATCATCCATGATATATGATTCCTATTATAGGTGAACTGTTTGTTCAAATGTGAAGGATCACAAAAAATAGAAACTAATCCATAAAACAATCTTAATTCTTTAATCAATTAAAACCAGATAAGCCAGTTACTCCTACAGGGATAAATGATGGATCATCTTTAGAACAAGTAACATTTATGTTATGTTAGGATCATTTTCTATAGTCTCAACACTTAACAGTAGTTATGGTTAATGAGTCATTTGGCAGATGTTTAAATTCAAAGCACAGTAATAAATCAGGGCTAATAATTAGCTACTGAGCAGGAGAACCATTAGTCAGGTTCTGTCAAAGGAGAAAGTGTAGAAACGTAGGAGGAGGTTAAAAAGTCTCCCTACAGCAGCCGGAGGAGCTCTGTTCTGGTAGCGCTCCTTAGGTGATTACATTAACATTGAACAACTCATGAAAAGCGTCTGGATTGTCCTGAGTGTGGTAAGCTGTGCTAGTCAGCAATCCCATGACAACCAGACCAACGATGTCTACACATGAACCTCTGGAAGGGTTTTCAAGTAGGTGGGAGATGTTCCATTAATTCATTTGTAGGCCAACATCAGTGACTTGATGCAGAGAGCTAAAGATAGCTGGTGGAGCTCAGCAAACAGAGGACGGATCATGAAAGTTCAGTCCCTCCACTGTCCACCCTGTAAATCCCTTCATTAAGGCTTGTTTTATGGGCACAGGTTGAAAGTTATTCTCTTCTGGCCTTTTTTGTGCAGTACACGACAACAGAGGAGGCGGTTGCCACCAGGACGGCTCTTCACGGAGTCAAATGGCCTCCTAGTAATCCTAAGGTGCTCAGTGTGGACTTCTGCGAACAAGATGAGGTAATGGAGGCGGTAGGGAGTCCGTGACTTTCTGGCCTAAATGTCTCATTCATGAAGCTGTCCGTGTCTGTTTAATCGTTTAATGTGTAGAATTGTATTTATTGATGTTTTTTTATTTATCTTAACAGCTGGACTACCACAAAGGCATCCGGAAGCCAGAGAAAGAACAGGAGCAGGCTGTCCCTGCTGCTGCTGCTGTCCCTGCTCCTCCTCAGCCCCGGCTGCCACCCCTGATGCCCGTACGGGACAGGGACAAGGAGCCGGACAGAGAGCGGGAGCGTGATCGGGAACGGGACAGAGGAGTCCGGGACCTGTGGGCAGAGCGACAGAGGGAGATGGAGCGGCGAGAAAGGGCTCGAGGGGAGCGAGAGTGGGACCGCGACAAGGTCCGGGAATTCGCCAGACCAGGAGAGGAGGGGCGGCGATCTCGATCCAGGGAGCGGGAGAGGAGGAGGAGGGAGAGAGCAAAGAGTAAGGAGAAGAAGACCGATAAGAAAGGTAAAAGACACTTTGTCCACATTAAATGGAAACACCGAGTTAAAAAAAGAAAAAAGAGTAGTGACGTCTCAAATGAGCCATGTGTGTTTCCTCCATCAGAGAAAGATGAACCTCCTGCTAAACTACTAGACGACCTGTTCCTGAAGACCAAAGCAGCTCCCTGTATATACTGGCTCCCCCTCACTGAGGAGCAGGTCCGTCACATGCGTTCCTTTACTTTTCTTTGTTTATTTTTTTTATGCTGCTTATAAAACTTCTTCTATGGTTCAAACGCAGGCGAACCAGAGGATTCTAGACCGCGTGGAACGACAGAAGGAGCGCGAGCGAAGGCGCAAAGAGCTAGATGAGGAGAACAGCAAGAAACGTGACGAGGAGAAGAAAGAGAGGATCAAAGTGAGGGAGAAGGACGGCGGTGGCGGCGCCGCGGCAGCAAGCGGCGGAGCCTCCGGGAGAGGAGCCGACGCCGACAGGGAGCGCGGCCGAGACAAAGAGGGGGACAAGAGGAGGGACAGCAGCCACCGATCCAGACGACCCTCGCCGGTGTCAGGCAGCGGACGGCGCTCCCGTAGTCGCAGCAACCCCCGGGACAGGCGCCGCTGAGGGGGCTGGAAGCTGCAGGGAGCAGTGAAGAGAGGGAGGGGGCAGAGGACGCAACGGGCAGGAGGTCATGAAAAGAAAAAAGGTCTTGGCTATCTGCTCCACCGTGCTTTCAACGGTTCAACCATGACGCCAGTGTTGTCTTCCACACTTCTGTCATACCCCCCCCTCCTTCCTTTTTAGCATTCACATAAAGGAAATCATTTCAGATGTAAGGAAGTGTCCGTTTGTCTTCATCCTTCTTTTACTCTTTTCCAGTCTCGACCAGTAGTCTTCATTGTTCTTCGTTGACGAGAAGTAGCGCAGGGCGGTTTGTCCTCCATGCCTGCCTCTTCATTTTAGGACTGGACTATTTTAGTTTTGTGGTCGCACACTTCCTTCCTTCCATCCTCAGAGCCCTGTAATAAATCCAGTCCCAAATTCGCTCCCCGACCGTGACCCATGTTTTCTAGAAGCTGTTCAACTGTTCAGCACCAAGAGTCAAATATATCTTATCTATGTACATACAACAAAATTTACAAATAACCCTTAGTGGAATCGAAGGTTTATTTTATTTTTTGAATCGTGATTATTTTCTCAGCCATGGATGGTTGTGGTGTTGAAGCGAGTCTGGGTTTTTAACCTCACTTCAACGATGCAACTGGTCTGATCACTGTAACCTGTAACAAGCAGCACAGGGAGAAGATGTAGGCACAGGTTGTGTTTAGCAGAGAAGGCATGACGGAAACCGAGCGGAGCAGCCTGGTCCCTCAGATCTAGGAAGGTAAAGCGCAAAGGTTCATCTTCTGATAGTTAATGTTTGGAATTTTAATATTTTTAATTTTGTTTTTAGTTGGCTTGTTTTGTTTCGGGGTTTTTTTTTTTCTCTCCAAGTGCTGAATGTACCAAGAATTTAAGAAATGAATAAATTGGGTTTACCAAACCGTCTGCTTCATGGTTCTTCAAGTACTTTATTGAAAACATGTCTGTTTTCAATTCTGGATTATTTATCCCCTCTAGTAGCTTAATCTAACCCTGAAAGGATCGTTAAGGTTTATTTGATAGAAATCTTAAGATAACCTTTGCTCTTTTTGAAACTTTTAAATCATTTCTCTGAATAGATGCAGATAAAATGTCACTTTTTTTCATGCAGTCATTTCCTAAATACTAAAAGATATAAAAATCTTTCTCATTTGAACAGCTTGTTCTCTAAAAGTGAGCCTGGTTCACATATAAGGAACTGGACATCATCCAAGAGGCTTCTTCAGTTCTAAGCACTGAGATTAATATTCTGTAGGTGTAACAAAAGAATGAAGGAATAAAAACTGACCTGAACTTCCCATGTTTGACCCTGACCTGGATGACTGAACCTTCAGATACAGCTTTCAGTTTTCATCATGTTTGTTGTTGAAAACTTTAATCGCAGCTTATTGAACCGTTTTCTTCCTGAAAGCCTCCAGAGTCGATGTAAATGGTTGTTATGGAGACTTGGTCACCAAGACTTTTCTGAACGCTGAGCTTTTGGAGGTGACCTTATTTTTCCAAATATACATTTAAAAGAGTTTGCTTTAAGGTGCTGAGATGTGGCACTAGGGATACTTTAATCATTTTCCAGAAATTAAACATTTATTCTTAAAGTTTTTATTTTCTTTACCAACAATTACATTAAAACAAAAAGTGACTTTCTGTTTTTTGTATAATGAACCCCTACCGGTTTTTGTTCAACGATGCAACTGGTCTGATCACTGAGCTTGTTGATGCAGATGCAAGTTATTTCAAGCTTTTGTTCTTTTTCCTATTTAAATGTTATATATACTCCTGAAGTCCTGTAGAGCTTTCATATTATGTTCTTAAAACGTATTGGCTAATATTTCCATAATTGCATTTATTTTACCTTAGAGACCTGGTCCCATTTCCTTTTAAAAATCTCAATTCAGTTTATTAATATATAGCACCGATTCACAACACATCACCAGGTTCAAAGTGTCTCAAGGAAAACCAGTTGATTGCATCTAGTCATTGACTTGCAAGACATGCTCCTCCTGGATGAACTTGCATTTTGTTGTCGACTCCTCAGCAATCCCTCAATCCAAGCATGCATGAAGCAACAGTGGAGAGGAAAAACTCCCTTTTAACAGGAAGAAACCTCCAACAGAATCAGGTGTAAGCAGCCGTCTGGGGTTCAAGAAGACAGGAGACAACCAGAGAGGAGGAGATACAAAAGTTAATTGTTTATTAGCTGCAATGGTGGCCCCATCCAAGTAAGACATAACCAGCCAGAAGAGCACTAAGCTAATTCTCCTGTCGGAGGATGAAAGAGCACATACAGTTGTTGGGACTTAAATACTGCAGAATGAGAGAGAATAGAGATAGAAGGATGAAAAGTGACCCCCATGTCATCCAGCAGTCTAAGCATATAGTAGCTTAAATACTGAAAATAGCTCAAGATAACTGACCATCACGAATGAGATATAAGAAAGGTCAGAAAAACTAGTTGTAGAGTTTAAATATTTCAGTTTGTTAATGCCGCAGCAATAAATAATCCTTTTAAGGTTTTCATTTACACATTTCAAACAGGAGTGCCAGTATATGCGACGGACAGTAGATCCATTGGCCGAAGAGGAACGTTTACAGTTTGTTAACATTTGCTTTTATTGAAATTGTGACCAGTCTCTGTAAGTACATGATCTGAGCACGAACACATTACTTAACATACAAGAAGTTACAGTTTCTCTTCAGCATGCACAGATTCATGTAACACAACTTACAGTAAAGTCAAATTTAAGTGCAAAAGTTTGCTAGTCGTAATGTATGTACAACATAATTCAGCAAAAGAAAAAGAATCCCTTGTTCTTCTACAGCAAACAGTAGCAACAATGGGGGTTAAAAAGCAGTAGTTCCCTTTTTTTAAAAAAAAAAAAAAATAACTAGAGTACAGCAGGCAGCACGTGTGACGAACCAATCAGACATGAAATGTTACCAATGAAATGTCTCGACATCAGCAGTTTCATTTTAAAAAGATACACGAAAGACTGAGAACATGTATTGATGAATCCTTTAAAAAGAAAGAAAGCTCCACAGCTGGAGCAATCTGTTCAGTGTGACGGGGGGACGCTGTGTGTGCCACACACTCTGCTCATGTGACAGGAGTGGCAAAGGAGATGAGAGTCCAGAGGGAAGCACTGCGAGCCGGGCTTATCAGAGAGCTGCTTGCCACACTCCTGAGAGAGAGAGGGGAAGAAAAAACAAAATACTCGGATAAGAACAGGAATGCACACAGATTGGAAGGGAAACCAGCTCAGTCGTTTCTGTTTCATAACATTCCTGGAAAGGAGAAGCTTTTAGTGGAACGATAACTCACCTCACAGTGGTAGCACTCAAAGTGGTAGTCCTTGTTCATAGACACAACCCTGAGGATCTCCTCACTGCCCTGGGAGACGACATGAAAGGTCACAGAGCTGCAATAATCTGGAGCACCTTCACTCACTACGAAAGGAAGATTCCACACATTTCCTGGAAGCCGATTCTTCAATCAACTTTTACGTGGTTTTAATTCTCTTTGATCTGATTTTGTCTTTTAATTTCTCCAAATTTGTGTTGTGCACCAAAGCATAAAACTGTCTTCAGTTCATTGCAAGAAACAGCGAATTAAGTAGAAATTTATTGAGACCATTGGAGGAAGAAAAAAATATACAATTAAAAGGTATAATAACATAATTAAAAGAGCAAATTCATTTAGGAATCTGCAAAGGATTTGGAGAGAATTCTAATATAAATGAAGCCTAACCTGTAATATGTAGAGAATAACATGTTGCCTAGACCAACAAAGAATATTTATCTGTTATAGTACACAACATAATTGTTCCTCACCCAAAGAAGACCTTTTTTTTTTTTTTTTTTTAAATCAGCAAGTCTCAGTTAAGAAAAGATGATATCTCCAAGGTTTTAAGCATTTCCATCCCTGAATCTCTTTCATAAATTACTATTAGCCTTCTCCAAACATCCCACTGGTTTGATTCATCTACAATAATAACCAGCAGAAGCAATCGTTTCCTTTACTACCCCATACAGCAACATACAAAACAATTCAATATAACCTAACAGCCATGTAGAGCCTTTAGTTTAAAAGCACACACACACAAAAAAGTATTGCTTTGAGAAAACTAATAAATATACGATTCAGGCTGATAAGGCAAAGAAGGGCTGTAGCTAACAATTATGCTAACAGTTATGCTAGTAATAGCAGGTCTGAATCCTTACAGCTCTGTTAAGCAGTTTAACACTAATAATAACTGCTTCCAGCTGATTCGGCAGCACTTGACGGACAGAATCAACTTTTGGCTGCCTTATTATTTGCCTTGTGCTCAGTTTACTTTTCTTTCTAAAGCTTACAAAAAAAAAAAACACAAACGAAAATAGAAAATCCAGCAAAAGAAATCATGTTAAAACATTAACAGATTACGCATAAGAGGCTACTCACTTCAGTCGGTAAGATGGGTTGCAAACAGGCAGCGCACTTTGGAGCAAAAGTCCTGCAAATGTCACAGAAAGAGGTTTATTTGCTGCAAAACTATATATATATATATATATATATATATATATATGTAACATAAACCAGCTGAAAAAAAGATAATAAAAAAGTAAATAAAGTTTAGAAAAATTAAACTCTTGTGCGTAATCCTCACTTGTTGTAGTCAGCGACGCAGTATATGTTGCTGTGCTGATCCACGGTGAACGGTACCCCGTCCAGAGCCTTGGAGCAAACCACGCAGCGGAAACAGCCGGGATGGTAGGAGTTCCCAACAGCCTGTAGGATCTGAACGCAACGAGCAATTATTATCTAAGGACAATGGAAACAAAAAACATAACCTTGGATCGTTGTTGGCCGTTTTAAACGAGGGGGTTTCTTACTGCGCTCAGGTTAGCTGGCTGATCCATTTCACGGATCATACCTCCTTTAGCAGCCAGTATTAGAATATAAATTCACCTTAAATGCACAAGTTTGCACAAGCATGAGCTAAAAGCAACCTACTAATGAGCTGGAACTCTGGAAAAGGTCACATCTGTGTTATAAATAAATGGAAAGTCAGCTTTAATCAGACCAACGCATTTAGAACATCTTTCATGTTTGTCCAAACTTTCCCAAGCTTCACTTTCCAGAGTTCTCATTCCTTTGGGGGGCAGGATGGACGGATATGATGGAGGACGACTGAAATATGGACGATACAGGAGAGGAAAGGATGTAAAGAAGGTACTGAAGGACCAAGAGAAGGACACCAAGAGGAAGTCTAGATAGAGGAGGAATGTAAGGTCAGAGTATTTCAACAATGCCATAGGAAATAAATCCTGGGAATCTTTTAGAACTAAAAGAAGACCAAGAAAAAAAAATGTCCCTTTAACTCTAAAGTTATTGAGATAAATATCTTTTGCCCTCCAACTCCTCGTGTGAAGAACAGTTCCCGTGGATCACAGGCAGCCCTCTATTTATAAGTATTTTGTGGTTCATATAAGGTAGGAAAAACAAATAAAAATCTACAGATAATCACTGCTCAGCCTCATTACTCTATTTACCAAAAAGCCAAGGCAAACATTCCAGAGAAAATCTTATCGTGGGAAACCAAAGAAGTGCCAACAGAAGGACGTCAGCACATTTCTCCGTCCTCAGGAGAGGTCTTCAAAAGGAATTATGGGAAAACAGGGGATGAGTTCAATCCATTCAAAAAAAACAAAAAAACAAAAACCATCTTAACTAGATTGGTGGATTCTTTTCAAATCTAATTTAATCGTTTGTGGGTGTGAATGTGAACCTCCTCTCCCTCACCTGCTCCAGAATGAGGTGACCACACACGCTACATTTCTCAGCAGCCGCCTGGAATCCCGAAAACTGCAATTAAAACAAAAACGGAGATTAACGGCGGCTAAAAAAAGCGACTCAGAACAGGGAGGAGGATGACAAAACACGCCTTGACCCCAACCCTCACCATGTAATCCTCTTTACAGTACACAGAGCCGTTGACATTGTAGAAGTCCTTGTTTCTCAGGGTGCGTCCTGCAGAGGAGGTCAACATTATATGAGATAATAATATAAAAAAAGAAAAGAAATCATGGTATTATAAAAGGGAGGGTGTGACGGTGAATCTGCAGGAAACTCACCACAGGATACGCAGGTGAAGCAGCGAGTGTGATAGAGGTGATCCAGAGCCTGGCAGGCGTTATCCGCCCCGTACACGCCTTTCCCACACTTCACGCAGGTGCCTGCACAGAGGGTTTAAGAAAAACGCTTAGTGTTTACGACGGCATTCCAGGAGGATACGTCCCCGAAATCCAACTCCATGCAAAGTGTCAACACTTGTAAATCCTCTCGTTCGCACCACCTAGGGGATTTTCACGCGGCTCGAACCCGGCTCCCCGTCCCAGGCTGTTTGCTCATCCACTCATGCGTCTGTTATTAAAGGGAAACTCCACCGGATCTGGCTCAGATGGCAGAATAGAGCGCTCTTTCTTCAGGAGTTTGGAGCTTAGGAGAGTCTCTGAGTTTTATTCATACCCCCACATTTAGAGCAATTTGGGAGGTTTTTTTTTTCTTTTTTTTTGTTTTAAATGACAGGTCTTCTTTATTCACTTCAGGACTCAGAAAGCAACTAAAACTTATTACATTTCAAATAATCTTGATAATATTTTGTCCAAAGAGTTGTTCATTTTTAAGGAATTTCTCAAATCAAACCTGAGGTCCTTTAAAATGAAAGAACCATCATTGAGAGGATTCCTAGCATCAAATCTGCCTCTTATCCATAACCAACACCTAACTGGACTGGTTCATGCAGCTGCTAACATTGAAAACAGATTCCTAGTCTGATGACAATAAAATCTGCACTTTGTGGTCATTGTTAGAGTCAAAGTGAGGCTTTTTTTTTTTTACAACCTAAGAACACTGTCCCTTCGCTCAAACAGGGTAGTGGCATCGTCATGCTGAGGGCTAACTGTCCTGCAATGTGGATGGAATAATGAAGATTAAATTTAAGCCCATGAATAAAAGAGGATCATGGAAGAAAGGAATTAAACAGGAACAAGCAGCAAAATCATCGACATACTTTGGTCTGAAAGTTTTCTTTGAAACCGTGCTGCACTTTAAATATAAAACAGAGGCCCTGCTGGTCTGATAGTCACTCTTTCTGGGATCTATTTAAGGGACGGCATTGAGCTCTTTTTTTTTTTTTTTTGGTTCCCCTCATGCTTCTAATGTGGTAAAGGGAGTGCCACACAAGTCAAAAAAGAAAAAAAGTCCTTCCTTTGTGCTGCTTCAGGCTTTGGACGACCTCTTTGATGTTTTGGAGGAAACACAAGCCTGTGCCAAACCCCCCACCCCCGCCAAAAAAAGTCACAAATAGATAGTAAAGGTATTCTTGCTTCATTTCTTCACTGTACAAAAAAAAAAAAACACATACTTTCTTGGGGATTTCATGTCAGATCAACACACAGTAGTGTTAAACTGTGAAAGAAAAAAAACGAAGAACCAAGTCAGTCTCCTTTATCTTTGTAGGAAACCATAGATCACCATGATTACATCCCAGTGGCGATTCTGGACCCTCTTTACCAGAAGCCCATGATACGGTCATTGTTTGTTTTGTTTTTTTTTTTAAACCAAACAAAAGAACGAAACAAAGATATAAAGTCAACCAAAGCTCTGGAAACCTCAGATCTAGCAAATGGAAACAGTAAACATTAAAAAAATTTAAAAAAATAAATGGATTCAAATGTATCATTTGGGTGTCGGTTCCAGTATAGTTATTTATTATAAATCTATTTTTATTTTTGGTATGGTACAGGGGCCATAACAGAGAGTTAGGAGCATAGTCCCCAGTTGGCCCCCATCTAGAACCGCCAATGCAGCAACCCCATAGTTAGTGGCAGCATCAGGCTTTGGATGCTTTTCTTCTACAAGGGACAGAGCTCATAAAAAGATGGATGAGCAAATACACAGAATCTGAAAAAAAAAAAAAAAAAAAAACACCAGAGTAGAGTCTTCCAGCAGAACAACCTTACAAAGCCAGCCAGAGCTACTGGTTCTGACTAAAACATATTTAGGGTTAGAATGGTCTAGTTAAAGCACAACATCATCTATAAAGCTGGTGGAGATATATCCCAAAATAATGCAGACGGATTTAAAATAAAATGATTTTCATTTGATCAACACTACTTGTGTTGGTCTATATCAGAATGAAAAACAAGACTCGTTGAAGTGTTTGGTTCTTACGTGACAAACTGAGAAGTCTTCAGAGAATGTGAATATTTTTGCAAATAAAATAAAAAAATAAAAAAAACCCAGAAGAGGCGTCTAAGTCAATATTTTTTTTTTGATATCTCTTTGTCCTTGGAATTTAATTAATTCTGCCTTTCTGTTTCGACTTTCCTCTTCGGTTAGAGCGGGGAGTTTTCCTGCAGGTGTGCCAACTTCAGCTGAGAGCGTCTGTCTTTAATGGCTGAGAGGAGTACAGTATTGTATGTCCTCTGGGCACACATACCTGAGCAGAAAAACAGGCTATAGCTCTCCACCCCTGCACACTCCGAGACTACACTGAACACACACACACTTCCACAGCATTACTGTGGCCTAAAGTCACTGGAGGTGGGGAAACACACCCTGCCACAAAAAAAAAACACACACAGAAAGGCTGAGTCCTAATCTTCTGTGACTCAGTAATGACTGGAGTCGCTCTTTATGTGGAAGCGTGTAATTTGTGCTACAGAGGAATGTTCTCCCATGTAAAAGGGCAGAGCTTTTCAAATATATTCGTTGTGGTAAATCTGCAACACCTGCCTCCATCTTTAGGTTCGCAGATGAAAGCCGTTCTTGTCATCCATGTTTGTCTATGCTGCACTTTTTCTTTTTCTCTCTAAGATCTCCAGCCAAACTCCTCTCCTATTCTAGAGTATTTTTTCTTTGGCTTGATGCGCTCTGAACCTGCATGTCTCTGCAGGTTCCTGTAGCACCGTCCCTCTAACCAATACACTCTCTCAGCTATTAATCTGTCCATCTTTCCATGCAACCCCTTCATTCGGAGGCAAACCTGTGATCTGACACCAGACAACAATAATTACACAGCCGAGGCAGACGCTGGATGACCCAACACAGGATTCTGGGAGCAGGGGCTAAAATTAGGGCTGTGGTTTGACTAGAGAAGCAAGTTAGTGGGTTTTTTTTCTAGCCAACTCCCTTTTTTTTTTCTTTGAGGTTTTTGATCTCAATTTCATTTCTTTCCCCCTAAAGTATAGGATACATATCCAGTAATAGTTTGGTGTCCATCTATTACTACTAGGATGTGGATTTAAAGCCTTAATAAAAGTCCATCAGCGTACATTTTGATGATTGATACACTCAGACATGAAATGATTCATAGATCATCAGAGAATCAGCTTCCTGACTCATTCATCTCTAGATCTATAGATTGTAAACATCCACAATGACACAGCAGTTAGAAGCTTTAGCTGAAAGAAAACCGTCTCACCAAAGTACTCCTGCCGGTTTTCCACGCTCTCCCTCCCGGCTGCTCCTCCAGAGTCCTCCTGAGGTCTGAGCGACCCGCCGGCTGAAGCGGACCCGTGCGTGGTGACGCCGGGTTTAGGAAGCGGGGCCGGGGGTAGAGGTTGATCCTTCAGCCTCAGCCCCTCCAGCAGGCCCCCACCTTCTCGGACAGCATCTCTCAGGAGGAGTCGGGTCAGCTCCTCCTGATATCGGGTCCCCGGCAGGTCAGAGTATCGGGCCTTTTCACCCATGGCGCCCGCCTCCTTGCCTCTCACCCCCACCTGCTGATCCTCCCACCACTCCGGCCCTCCTTGGTAGCACGCAGCTGCTGGACTTCCCACCGCAGGAGGGTACGAATGCCGGCTGTCGTACGCACCTGAGCGGGCGCCGCCCTCCAGGTACTGAGTCCAGGCCTCTGTTGAGGGTCTCCCTGGAGCCCCGTAACCCGCCGCAGACCCTCCAGTCTGAACCGACTGCTGCTGGACGGGGAGCCCTCCAGAGGCGGAGTACCGGGAGTCATAGCCTAAACTGATGCCGCTGGTTCTGTTGCTGCTGCAGCGGCTCCCCATCGGGCTCCCCCCGCCTCCGCCGCTGGCCGTACTGGAGGCGAAGCTGGACCTGGGGCTGACCAGGACCGATTCCTGGAGGCTGAACGACGAACATGGGCTCAGGGTTGGACCAGGAGGGTAAAACAAGGCCACGTTCCCCCCTGGGATGTCAGATGGGCGATGGGGTGGATGGGAGAGGGAAGCCGGCCGGGGGTTGTCCCACGCCTCGCTTCCTGTGCTCAGGCGTTTGTAAAACAAGGCCTCCTGCAGGGAGAAGCGTTTGTGCCTCTCGGGTTCATTGTAGCTTTGCTCCATCAGTCCTCCTCCTCCTCTCGGAGAAGGTCCGTATCCCGCAGCAGAAGGAGGGTAGAGCGGCGGGACCGAATGAGAAGGCGGTTGGGAAAGGAGCTGATGGCGTCTGACCAGCTGCTGGAGCTCCAGGGAGTAACGTCGCTGGTTTAGGGAGGCTTTGGAGCCCAACGCTCCCAGAGGGTCAGCATCAGGAGTCAGACCGAGGTGGGAATCCACTCCATCAGGCAGGTAGCAGGAGGCTCGCTGCTGGAGGGAGGGTCGCCTCAGCTGAGCTAAGGTAGAAGGATGGAGCGGCTGCTCCCCATCTGGAGCTATGGCACCCAGCGTGGAGGACGACGTTGTGAGGAGAGGAGCAGGACCCATTCCTCCTCCCCCTGAGCCATTCGAATCGTTCGTAGTGGAAGAGGAGGAGGAGGCCACCGAGAAGTGTCCGGGTCGGGAGGGCGAGGCGGCCGCAGAGCCGGGGGCGGGCGGCGCTCCGGAGGTGCCAGCGTTGGCGTTGCTGTTGTTGGAGTTGTTGGCAGAATCATGTTTCTTCTTGGAGCTGTTGAATTTCACACTCCCTGCGTCGGTGAGCTTGAGCTTCCCCAGCAGCTTGCTGATGGGCCTGTCCATGATCAGGCCCTGCTTTATGTTACAGATACAGTGTGAGGCAGACGGACAGCAGAACAGAGATGCTCAAATAGGTCTACACTTGAAATGATTCAAACTATATATATATTAGAAAAGAAAAAATAAAAAAAAAAATATTCTTGAAATTACAAGGACAACTTCTATATACACAATAAATACAAAGCAGATAAATTAAAATTTAGAAAAAAAATGAACAACTTTTTAAGACATTTCAAGTCGTTAACATGATTTTAGTCTACGCGTGAAAAACCCACGGACACAGGTAGGCTGTGGAGGGGAAGACTCCATGGAAATAATAGAAAAACACCCCAAAAACTTCAAGTCAGTCCAGCCAGGAAATAGGAGAACCATGGATACTTTGGAGTGACCTATGGAGGCAGAGGGCTTCCTTTGTCGACCCGCCGCATCTATATGGTCTCCTTCAAAAAAAAAAACAAAAAAAAAAACAAAACAAACACGTCGCCTAAAGTCTCATCAGCGTCCACTTTTATTTTTAACTTTCTTTAAAAAACACAAAGCAGTGAGGTTCAGCAGGATGCGGACCGTCGCCTCTTCATGTGGGTCCAGTGTAGACCAGAAAATAAACTCGTTTGTGCTCAGATAGTCGACTCAACCGACGTCTGCCGCTCATCTCATGTGCTCACAATAACATTATGCAGCCTTTAAAAAACAAAAGAGAGGAAATGGAAAACATACAAACAGTGTACTGACTGAACTCCGTCCCTTAGATCCGTCCATCCACTCGGTTCGGCTGCTTTTATCATCCCCGGTGGAAGAAAAAAAGGGAGAAGAAGAAGAAAAAGGATCCAGTCTGGGACTCGGTGTTAAGTTTGGACACAGAAACGGAAATGATTTAAACCGGCGCTCCGTTACTCTCAGACCGGCGCTGAGTTTAAACGAGTCGTTCCAGATAAATAAAGAAAATCCTTCCCTGTGAGCACCGCAA
Source organism: Jordanella pulchra (assembly GCA_034780135.1). Classification (NCBI taxonomy): domain Eukaryota; kingdom Metazoa; phylum Chordata; class Actinopteri; order Cyprinodontiformes; family Cyprinodontidae; genus Jordanella; species Jordanella pulchra. The sequence continues at coordinate 967 of JAUZNJ010089645.1, read as the reverse complement.
AGTCCACCAACTTTGTCTCTTTCTTTACCTTCAAATAATAACTTTCCTCCCCCTCTTTTTTCATTTAGTTCGGTGGAAGCTAGAACACAAACAGATACTTCCGGTTTAAGGATTTCAAAATAAATGTTCTATAGTCAACATTTAGAAAGAAAAACTCGAAAGCGCGAAAAGAAAAATTAAGCTGGGGTTCAACCTTGTATGTGAAACTTTAGAGAATTTTCAAAACACAGAGCCGCGAATAATATCTGATACTTTTTGTATTTTTCGACATAACTGAAATACATTTGCTTTTATTTGTTAAAATAACTTGCAAGAGGTCCTTGCGTCGGTTAGCCGTTATTTCGTTTAACTTGACGCGTATTGTTCTTTCATCAGCGGCGGCTTCTTTCCCCTCCCCAGTGGGCCGGAACACCTTTTTACGGGGTTCAACAAGTGCCAGGTGGATAAAAACCAAATGAAAAGAAGTTATGTTAATTTTGTTTGGAAATGTGAACAGCGAGCTAAAACGTACAACATGGTTTAGAGAGTTAATTATCATCAGTTATCTATACATGTCTGCCTAAGAGTTAATGTGTTGTAAAGACTTATAAAGATGTCCTCAAAGGCTTTTATTAATTTAAAAAAGGTTAATAATTAAAGTTTTTATTTAAGTTATTGGTAATTAATTTATTAATATTTATTGGTATTAAGTGGTTGGAGAGTCTAATTCAATTTTGCATATAATCTTTACAGAGGGAATTATATTTTAAAGTTCAAATTAGAAAATTAGAGTAGAAATCCCCCAAAGGGGGAATCCTCCAGTTGTGAGGAGAAATTTATTTTCAGCCTCGACATCAACAAACTAGGAAAGTTCAGTTTAGGCAACTGGACGTGTAGTTTTCTAGAAGACGAAAACTACACGTCCAGTTGCTTAAACTGAACTTTCCTAGCTTGACCATGACCTGGATGACTGAGAACCTTCACCGAT
>JAUZNJ010089634.1:11395-22661 GCA_034780135.1 Jordanella pulchra | reverse complement strand
CTATTTACTGCCTCTCTGTCCAGGTAATTTCTGCTCATCAGGGAGGTTCTCGTGAAGGTACTTCATGCTTCCGCCCTCAGCGAAATCAGCCACTGTATGACCATCACCTCTCAGGACCCACTTGGTGGTAAGGAGTCCCTCAATGCCCACAGGACCCCTGGCATGAATACGGGCTGTGCTAATGCCAACCTCTGCTCCTGTACCCATAACATCAACAAAAAATACAAATAGTAACTGAAATTTCCTGACTTCAAAATAAAAGTTCACTATCTCTCAATTCAAGAGTTTAATTTAATAGAAAATAATGAAAAAGTGATTAATCCTTCACATTGAAAGAACAATTGAAACAAAAGCACATATTAAAGATAAATGTAAATTGATGAATGATGAAGTCAAGTAAAAAATAAGCAACAGTTCTTAAATAAGTATCTTATTGGACAACCAAAAGGTTCCCACAATTTAATACCTTTTAAATTGTTCTATTTTTTATCCTCATTACATTTTATAACACACTGGACACAGGAGTACAAACTATTATTATGTGCTTTGCAAATTATGAAAAAAAGGCTTGAAGATTGTGATTTAGTATGAGTATAAATAAAAATCTGTAAATTACATTTGTTACATTTTTGGAATTCATTTTAATTCTTAGATTACTACCTGTTCCAAGTTCCATGTGATTAAGAAAGCAGCTGGTAATTTTTTCTTTAAATATTTAATTAAATTTAATCAAACTTGAGCAAAATTAGTGGTAAGGGGTAATATTAAGAAGCTACAAGAACGTCTGTTATTATAAAGGAAGTACACCGTGCAGACAATCCTGCCCACAGTGACAAGGGACCATTCTGATTAGAAACAACAGTCACTGTGAAAGAATGAAAAATGACTTACCGAGTCCAAACCGATATCCATCTGCGAAACGTGAACTGGTATTCCAGAAAACACATGCACTGTCCAACTGCTGCAGAAAGTGCTCAGCTGTCTCCTCTAGAAAAGAAAGAACGTTTCATAACGCAACTGTACTCCTCATATGTCAACCTAGATGGCAAGTTCCTATAAGCCTTTCAGGTAAAATAACACATTTCAAAGCAAGAACTGTTGTGATTAATATTAACATGTCAGACTGTACAGTACCAGTAGGAATAGGAAGATCTACCTGAAGTGGTCTGGTTGGATTAATGAGAATAACTCTGAAACTAGACCCTGCTCCTAGAGTGAATAGGTTTTATTAGAACAGGTAACGCAAATGAAAAAATAAGCTTAAAAAGTTGTGAAAAAGTTGTTCAGTGTGTGTTCACCATTTTTCCATGATTCTTATTTCTGATTAATTTATTTCCTATAGCTAGTCATGATGCTTAAATTTAAACATTAGTTTGCAACTTTGCTTCACTTTCAATCCCAGGTTTGTTTGTGTTAGCATTATGTTGCACTTCAGGTTAATGCTATTATTTCTGGACTATTGGCGGAACTTCTTTATTTTGTTTCAAAGTATAATCATGGTATTTTCTTTTTACTCACCATTGCTTGCTTGTCGATCTGCAGCAGACCAGTATTTCCTGCTTAAATGGCTGGATGATGCCTTGCTGGTTTCTACCAATTGGAGAGTTTTCTTTGGATTATTGTTTTTTTTGTTTTCCTTTATTGTAACTTTTTGAGTTATCTTGTATTACATGGTTTTATTTTACAAACAATTCCTTTATGTAGATGAGTTTGTAAATTAGATTAATAATTCTATTCTTGTTTCTCTATTTAGATTGTGTTTTTTTTACCTCTTTAATTATGGCTTGGTCCACTCACATGCAGGTGTGTTGCCAATTGGCTATGAAAACAGTGAGCTCTTGGAGGGAATGGTCAGGAAAAGTAACCTTGCTGATCCTTGACCGCATTACCCTTACAGGTAATGTACAAGTGAACAAAACTTTAAATATTGTTTGCGCAAAGTTTACATAAAAGCTAAAGCTATTATGTTTCTGAATATTTTCACTCATAACCTTCCTATTGACTCATCTTACAACCTAGCTGCATGTTTGCTGCAAGAACCTCATAATTGTAACATACATAACTAATTTGATCCTTCTAATAATGTAGAGATCCAATTCTTATGTGTTCAGTTCTGTGCATTAGATGCTTGTTATAGGTGCATCTGAATATATTAGAATGTCCGTATATATTAAAGAAGCGTTGTATCCAAGCATAAAAATAGAATGTTTAGTGGACGGAAGAAATGTGAACTAGCAACAGTGATAAGCATTGCCTTGATGATAAACAGGTTGGAAGGTGTTTCATAAGGTGTAGAGTAAAACTGAAATCAAAGACCCAGAACCTGGAGGTAAAGTGAAGAGTTAGAGAATCCAAGTTGTTCAAGCTCAATAACGTATAATAACTTATAGTAATTTATTTATATAATCTGCATTGTTGGTGCTCTGCGATTCATTAAGTCCAAAGTTTAAGCCAACATCTACATAAAATCTTAGAGCTCTTCATCCTTCCTTATAATGAAACGTTTAAATGAGATGCTGATTTTATTTTCCATCAGGATATTACTAATAGGCACTGTGATAAAAGCACCAATATTTAGAGAATCTATGGTGTTTAGCTCAAAGCCATTTATGATCATTTTTATTCATCTTTCTGTATTCGTTTTGTCAAAAGGGACACAAATTTTAGGCAAATTGAAATAGTCTTTTTTTACCACTAGATGTCAGCAATTCATCCTGCACCTCCTGCTGAGAGTTAAAATGTTTTATAACTGGAACAAAAAGCTGCAGGAAGAGGTTTCATTTGTTATAGCAGACTATAAGACCTGTGCACTCAATTCTCTTTTACATTATAACAAGTCATTATATTACAGTTTTATAGGAAGCACTTCACTTTTGTTTAGGATTCATTTGCAGAAGAAACTTTTATACATATAAACAGCTATGAAAAAAATAAAGGAACGTTTTTAACTTTGTTAGAGATAAGGTGAATGAATGTGTCATGGATGCTTTAAAAATGAGCTTCTTGCAAACTGAATTAATTTGCTTTATGATGGCTCAACTCAAATGTTTGAGCATGAGCTCTGACAGTGACTAGTCTGTTAAACTGATGGTCGTCTGCCCTGCTTTTCAATTATTTTTTTCCCCCCATGTTAAAGTCATACTGGGAGGGTGTTCCCTCACCCTGACAGTTTGTCGCTGCTCACTATAAACAGGCAAAGGGGAAGTTAATTAAGAGAGAAGGTGGTCTTGACCAGTAACGTAGGTGTGGCTTTAGGTTCAAGGTTCAAAAAGTGTTTATTGTCCCCATAGTGCAATTTCTTTCACCGCTAGCAATACTAAACCATAGATTAAACAAAAATAACTGAATCAACAAAAAATAACAAGATAAGACATAAATTATCTCACACAAAAAAGTCCTCCGGATATAAGATGCATTCGGTGTAATAGTAAAAGCACCAAACCACTTACTGTTTTCTGTGATAATGACATCAGTGTGGGAGCTTCCGTACTTGTGTATATGCTCCACAGCATCCAGCACACTGTCCACCACCTCCAAGCAGCACTCCAGGTCACCGTACTCCGTACGCAGAGACCTGGCTTCTGATGGACCAAATGTCATGTAGGAAGCAAACCGCGGGCCTGAATGGATCTTCACCTGATGACACCACACAAAACATGACTTCTGTAAAACTTTGAGGAATCTTTTATAGCATACTATATGTTCTACGTATATCAGCTTTTGATCAATAACGAATTACATTTTTTTTTCCAGGTTATATTAAAACAAAACTTATTAATTTAATATTGCGCTAAAGTTCTCTTTCACCTATGGAAGGTCCTTTGAATTAGATTTCTGCCAATCAAATTTACAGTTCTCTATCAAAATGTAGAAAATAAACGTACTTTGAGTGCATTCACCAAGCGAGAAAATATATGTTTTCAAACTTAAAAACTTTGAATAAAATAACAAGCGATACATGGTGCATTTTCCTCATGGTAACATTAAAAGCTTCAACATACCCTACGCTTCTACCACAGCTTGTAAAAACAGACTGAGGGATATCTGATCATTGTTTTTAGCACAGTCTCACATGATCATTCAGTCTTCGACTCTGATTTATGATCTTTCACTTACCCCAAGGGTTTTCTACTGTATTTATGTCTTGAATCACAAACAAAACTGTTCACCGTTTTGTTTAATCTACCAGATATTGAAAATCTCCGTATTATCTCTCGTATTAAAAGGAGTTCATGATAAAATGGATTGTAACAAGACTCCAAAGCCATTGGACTAAGACAAAACACAGTTTGTTTGTTTTTTTTTGGTTGTTTTTTGTTTTTTTACATATATCTATGTTTTGTTTTATAACAGACTCATAAAGGATTTGAGGCTGCAAAGTTCAACAATCTCATCTCACTAAATTTCCATACATTTTGATTGAGGTTGAATGTAAAAAGGCTTTTTCCTAGAAAGTTTCAATTGATAGCATCATAGAAAGTCTGATGGTTATGTTACTGTAAAAGCTGCTTCCCATAACAAGACTTTTAAATTGTCGGGTTACATTTAAAACTTAAGAGACGCCGCTCATGTCAATAAAAAATCAGGGATAAAACTTTTTTGGTCATACAGTGTGTTGCCTTCAGAAACAACACAAAAGCACGGTAGACCACAAAAAAGCTGTTTTTAACACTCGATAAACATCAAGAAAAGTGCCTAATATTTCATGCTAATATTTTTTGTCAGCAAGTTTGAAAATTTAAGTTAATGTAGGTATTCATTATAGAACTTTAGTGGAATGATCAGAGCGCTTTTTTTCTTTGTGAAAAAAAAAAAAATGTTATGGTCATTTATGTAAATCAAATTGAAATATAACCTTGATATATATCAATATATATATAGATATAGATATATATAGATAGATAGATAGATATAGATATATTTATATCTATATATATATAGATATGTGTGTTTATTTTAATATGACACCACACATGACAGGAATTTTGGGCTAAGACCATTTAACATCTTGTGGGACCCAATTTTATTAAATTTACACACATAATCCTTAATTGAAATGCATGCTGTGTTGTATTTCCTATTTTAAAGAGCAACTGTAAGAAACAGGCCTGCATGTAGGATCATATTTATACCCGAGGCAAACATGAAGTTGTGAATTTCTTATTATACAGTATCTTCCTGGATAGTCTGATCAGCTTTAGTTACATTAGTTTGATAAGAACTGTTAGAGATGATTCAATTTAATTCAAATTCGAAAATACTTTATTTATCACAAAGAGAAATAATGGTTGGTGTTGTGTAAAATAAATATCACCAATTATTTTTTACCATGATATGACATTTTTTATGTTTTGGTGCAACAATATCCTACGACGGAGTATTAGGGCCAGGCTATTATATATCTATTTTTTTGTATTTCGGGAATGAAGTCATACTATTATGAGAATAAAGCCGTAAAATCATGAGACTAAAGTTGTAAATTATGAAAAGAAGTCATAACATTAAGAGAATAAAGTAAAAAAAATTACGAGGATAAAGTCTTAAAATTACAAGAATAACGTTGAAAAATTAGAAGAATAACGTCATAAAATTATGAGAATAAAGTCCACAACAATTTCTTCTGGATCATTTGGTTCTTTCTTTGATACAACCGTTTCAAAGTTCTGATACTGATAATAAATTGATGCTGCTGCGCTAAAAGACTTAATATCTCCCTATTTGTGAAACAGATGCCAAAGGATAGCTTCACGAGATGCTCAACATTCCTCATTTTAGGAGAGAAAGAGCTTCTTGCAAAAGTTGTCATTTATTACAACTTTATTCTCGTAATATTATAACTTTATTCTTGTAATATTACGACTTTATTCCCGCAATACGACTTTACGACTTTATTCTCGTGATATTATGATTTTGTTCTTAAAATACAAATATATATATCTATATAAATATAGATATATATAGATATATATATCTATATATATATAGATATAGATATAATTGCCTGGCCCTAATACTCCAACATAATATCCTGCTGTAATAAATATATTATGATATTTTAAGCATTTTGACAAAACTTTTACCAGTTTGTATTAGATGTGTGGGAATCTGTAGACACTGAAGTGATCTAAACATATTCGTTTTACCCTTTCACTGCGCAACATTTCAATGATCTGGTCAAACAAGGGAGTCCTAAGGATGTCTCGGTGAATTAGCAGAGTTTCCATAGCATTACATGCAGCTGGGGAGTCATACTTGGAGTCTCTTACTATATGGTGAAAAGAAACATGGAGAGGGTAGTAATTTTATCAGGTGATTTAATGCAGCATTGAACTTTAAATACTGCTGACCAGTGTTAAAAATGGCAGTACCAGTTTATGAGTATAAAGGAAATTTAAAAAAACATTTGAGTTTTAGTCTCTGTGTGAATATACAGACCAATTTTTATGACTTTATCAAGACTTGCATCCACGTCAACATAGATGTGGCAGATTCCTTCCCTGTGACCCAGGACTGGAATACCAGTTGCTGCTCTCTGAATGTCCTGCGCCAGCCGTGATGAACATCTGGGGATGATCAAATCAATCATCTTGTCAAGTCTGCAAAGCTCTTCCACTTCCTCATGAGTATTCACCTGAAAAGGAGCGTGTGCCACAACATTGTGATTTTAGGGAAGATAACACTAGATGTATATAAGTAAAGTAGAACATTTTCAACTAATAAAATCGGAAATTTGAGGTTTGCATTTGTTTTCAGTTCACTTTACAATAAAAGTAGCAGACAGAAGCTAAATAGAAGAAATATTGCTATTTAATACGATGATAACTGCAGCTGTTCGGGGATAAAGTTATGGATTGGTGTAAAGCGAATTTATGTTATCATACAACGTTGTCAGCTAAGAACAATTCATCACCTGAAAACTAAGAGTGTGACACAATTTTAATACAAACAGACATTACTGTTTGCGTGTCCTGGCACTGATGGCAGCATTAATCAGTGAAGCAACTAAGAGGCTCATGATGCAGCTGGAGAATGTGAATATATACATTCCTTAGATGCAGAGAAACTATTACTCATGCACCCCACAAATCAGCTGTTATGGACTGCTGCATCCTTATGAACATTATTACCAATCCTTCCTCCCAACTCCTTCAGCAAACTTAATAAATGTTTTTACACATGTTGCTTTCATGTTAGTGTCTTTTGTGGGTAAATTATACGAACATTTACTGTGTGTCTACATTCTAGTCCACTGAGGTCTTTTGGCCAAAGGCTACTGTAAATACCCAAAACCAAGTATGAAGATGCACATTAAGTTCTAATTCTATTCATAATCACGTTATCACTTGAATTGCTCATTTTAAAAACTTAGTTCTATGAATTTGTATTTCTACAAGAAATCAAAAAGTAATGCACATCAATGATCAATGAAACATGGTGGTGGCAGCATAATGCAGTGGCTATGTTTTTCTTCAAGAGGGATCGAGAAGATATTAGCATTAGTGGAAAAAGGGGTGGAGCTTAAAACCAGGCCAATCCTGAAAAAAAAAAAACACTAGAAATTGGAGAAACTAGAAAACCAAAATTTATAGATATGGCCTATAGGTGGAGAAGGGGCTGAACAAATGGCTTTAGATGCAGAGAATCTCTGGCTAATAACTAGACCCTACAAGGGTTGTAGATGTGTTCAATGATTTGAACTGAATGATATCCAGCTGGAAAAGACCTATACCTCAGTGGATTTATTAGAATGGCTTGTGTTGAGTCATCTTAATTATTGCCTACACAATAATCCAATTTTGATCCATTTACACAGGTTTCACATATGAATATAAAATTGTTTTACCATTTGTACTGCGTCTCTAACCCCTTGCAGAGAAAGGGCTTCCTGTGTGAGCTGGTGCAGGACACAGCTTGTGTTGGCAGCTTCTTTCCCTCCCTTCAGCAGCAGAGCGTTCCCACTGGCTATAGCCAGTGAGGACACCTTGATGAAAAAAATAAAAAAGATTGTACAAAATTTCAAAAGCAGATCCTTTTTTTTAAACTTTTGAAATAACTGGAGCTCAGATTACTCGCTTGAAACAGAGCAACAAGTTCTAATCTTTTACATTTTTTTCTCCCCACATCCTTTTACTAATACACATTGGTTGAAATATTGTATTCATCATGATACTTCAATGACCTTACCTGTGGCAGGTAGTCAGGTTGGGATTCGAAAATGACCAGAAGAACCCCAATTGGAACTGTGACCTGCTCCAGCTCTAAACTGTGAGCCACCCTGGTCCTTCGCACCACACGTCCAACTTGGTCCTGAGCCGCCACAGCGATCTGACGCAGACCTTCGGCCAAACTGCTTAGCTTGGAAGATGTCAGGCTGAGGCGGTTCAGCATGGCTGATGGTAAATGTCCTGGAAAAAGGAAAAACCATGGGCTGGTAAGAACATCAATCACTAGGTTGGGAGTGTTGTTTGTTTTATAGAGAGACCTAAAAGCTGCCCTGCTGTTGATGAAACCAACTGCATGAGTTCAAAACAATATGTATTAATAACAAAATTTCCAAAATGTAAACATTATTAATTGTGAGCCTTTGGCATGCTCAGAGGTTTCTAAAAGGAAAATGTCAGCCCCGTTACCTGATCTGACAGCAATCTCCATATCTAGCTTGTTTGCAGTCAGAATTTCTTCTTTCCTTTTAGTCAGCAGCTCTGCTAGATGGAAGATGATCTCACTTCTCTGGAAGAGCATATAAAAAAACACAGAGAGAACACAGACTCAGCATGTGTCAGACCTGTCTACTAAAGTTCAGTATTCCTCTGTAATTGACAAGATAGGTTAGCAGAGTGTATAAATATTGAAAGTTTACAACCTAAAAAATGGCATACAGAAAAATAAGTTAACAGATTGTGACTGTGATGTATTCATCACCTGGACCGGTTTAAGAGAAGCCAGAATCCTTCCTGAGTTCTTGGCTATTGTTGTCTGTTCCTCGACAGAAGGACCTAGAACAGAGTCCATAATAAGACTAAAACTACTGATCCAAAACAGAGACAAAAATATATATGTTATAAATTAAGAACAACATTCCTGTGGATTACTGTGATCAGTTGCAACCACGTAAAATACTCAAACATCTAATTCTTTTAAATAAATTTTGCATCAAGACCAGGAAGGACCATCATTTTGTATCCACGAATGAATCAGCCAACAGTATAAACTTTATACATGTTTTAAGCAAAGGAGAAATCAAATAAAGGTAAAGGATGTACTGTGTTGGAAAACTTGAACTAACACAATAGCTTTGTGGTGGATTTGAGGCTTCTACGACAATCAAAAGAACTGCACTAAATTCCATTTTCTTTATGGGAAAAAATCATCCTGAATTTGTGAACACTGGAATCAGTAGATCAAACATTAAAGAAACTAACTGACATGAGCCAGGAAAAGTCTGATTGGTACACATTAAATTAAATAAGAACTCACCAGCAGGTTTGATCTCAGAGAAGAAGGTTCCCACTTTCTTCCCCTCCACTATGTCAGTGATGACTTGACCGGTTACTTTGGGGTTCGTGCCGTTTGCAATCACCACTGAGGTGCCTCCTTCTAATGCCCAGAGGGCCGCCTTGACCTTCAGAGAACACAACAAAAAAGCTTTAAAAGCTGTAAAAGTCTTATTTGTCACAAATAGCTTAGCTGATGGTGTATGTTTTTGTAAATGTAAATTTTTGGGTTGTGTTTGTGTTATATTTGGTTTGCTAAGGTTATGTGTATGTGGTTAAATGTGTTTGTTAAATTGAATGTTGCTCTATTAGGGCTCATGTATTGTCTTTTTTGACTTAGTACCGTATGTTGCTCATTTATGTTCTTTTTCTTCTGGGTTATGGTTAAGAGGTGTTCCCCAAGGCTCCTAACTTGGACCTCTCATTTCCAGTTTTACTAATGGCCCACCTCTTGCCTGCATCAACTGTAATATTCACATTTATGCCGATGATTCTGTTATTTACTGATCGCAATCTACCATTACTGACATTCACAACTCACTCCGAAATTAGTTTGACAGAGTCCAAATTTGGCTTCTAACAAACCTTCGCCTCCATGCCTCCAATCCCAACTCTAGACTTTGTCCCGTAGGTGATGGAGTGCTGGTCTCCAAGGTAGAAGGTATCAATAAGTTTGGCATCATCTGTTCCAGGTGGGCTGCTGTAGAGCCCTAAAACGATAAAAAATCTTTATGCTTGCATACTCTCATATTTCACAAACAACTGTTTAAGATATCCGATTAGCAACATTACAGAAACATTGTGAATACATAAATCTGAGCCAGTTTGGGAACAAAAGCCTCCAGTTTTAATACAAGGGTTATCAAAGTTTAAGGAGAGAAATTTTGCCAAAAAAGATGGAATTTAAACGTATTCACACTTTGCTTCATTACAAACATTTACCTCACTATACGTCAATGAAATGTTAAGAGGGAAAATGGGATGTGCGCTGTTGGAAAATGAATATATGCAATACCAAACAGCTCTTCTTTATTCATTGGCCTGTGCTACAACCAGATCCCTTGTCCCAGTTAAAAAAAGCCACCCCCACAGTATGATGCTGCCACAACCAAAAGGAAGCTTCTTCCACACTTGTGTGATAAACAATAGCAACCTGTTTGTGTTCTGGTCAGCTGCCATGTTTATAAGTGAACCTGTTATTATTTAACTGCAACCCAAAATCATGGTGGAAAAATACTTACCTTCAACATCAGACAGAGCTATGAGCAGGTCAGCCTTCATTTCCACAGCCAGCCGTGCTGCCAGACTATCATTGTCCTTTATGCTGATCACCTAAGGATGGCCAAAATTAACACAAAAGGGGTTTGCCAAACTCAGAATCCTCCTTTCTTTCATACTAATAATAGAAATACATCCTTGCCCCCATCCTTGCAGTACCCCTACTTTTATGTCATTAAAAACTATAATGTATGTTATGTATATAATAGAAAAACATGAAAATAATTCTAAATAGAACTACTTCTGTGACCAATGTGACTGTGATAAATAGTATCTGGCTACATATTGCTATAAACCTGTTGATGAGCTAATTTCTCCAAATACTGATGCTTTCACATTGCAGACCTCAATGAAAAGAACATTTAAAAGTGGAAACATGTCTGTTTTCTATAATAAAAATTTGAAAGATGAGAAGAGAAGGCTATAAGATTAAAGGAAGGAAAAATAATAGAGAGACAAGGAGGGTCAAAGGTGAATGAGGCCACTGAAAGTCC
>JAUZNJ010089634.1:0-11295 GCA_034780135.1 Jordanella pulchra | reverse complement strand
CTAAAATCCATCCTTCTGTATTCATTTTTTCTGTTTTGTGTAACATTTGTTTTACTTTTTTAGCCTGAACCTAAAAGTTGTCATTGTTTATCCGAAAAGAAATTAACAAAATAGCATTTTTTTTTAAGAAATAAGAGATTTCTAACTTATTTTGATGAAGTAGTCCAACCTTTCCATCCTGTCTAGAAATGTTGTGCCTCCTTTGACTCACCATGTAAGATGTTCTAGATCCGCTACTGAGATGAGATCATATTTTTAAGACACATGAACAGATTATCAGCAGTTGTACCAAATAGAAATATTTTGAAAATATATCCACCTTCTCTACATATGAAGCTGTGAAGAAAACATTTGTTAGTTTATAGTGATATATCACTTTCCAATGTTAACAACCCCTCACCCACGTGTTGTCTGTATATTTACCCCCTGCAGGTCACTGTTGGGTTCTGGTGGAGCTACCACTGCATCATTTGTGTTGATAATGGGCACAATGTTCATGCACAGTAGTTCCTGCAGTGTGCTGTTCAAGTTCTGCCTCTTTTCTTTATTCTGAAAGTCCAAATTTGTTACCAGGACCTGTTGAAACAGTAACATGCAATAATTGTTGATATAAGTATTAAGTAAGCAAGAGTAAGATAAATAAATGTTCTTACATTTATGAATCAAGCAGTTAAATTTCCACGAGTACCTGTGCAGTGCAAGTACTGTATTGAGTGAACATGGCTTCATACAGAGCCATCAGGCCGCTCTGTCCAGCTGCAGCACAGGCTCGGGCATCATGCACTGGCACAGACTGCAACACAGATCACATCTGTTAGGCCAAGTTGTCATCCCTGTGAGCCTCTATACCTATTTTATTTTTAAACTTTAAAATTCTCCACAATGTTGGCAGCTTTTTTCCCACCATCTCCTTATGTTGACCGTTTCCATAATGCAGCGCCTGTCGGACACTTTGGGACAACAGGATCTCATGTCTTAACCTCTGTTTTCCAAAGGCCACAGCACCGCTGGTGACAATCATCATCTCCCTACCTTGATTCTGCAGCATAGCCACCTAAATAGCAGCACAACAGATTTTAAATCAGACAAGTTATTGATATATTCCATCTAATCCTTAAATGTGATCAACCAAAACATATGAGCCTGCAGACGAATTTCCTGCTGATTTCTTGCAACACTTCGAGTTTTGTTTTTTAATTCGTAAATGTGGATTTCATAACTTGAGCCTCACCTGCTCCACAATAGAAGCCAGCCGCCCCAGAGCCAGACCACATTCATCTCCACGGGTAACCACTGCACTTCCAAGTTTAACTACGATCCTTTTTGCCTCATGTAGTTCACTGCGATGTGCAAAGGAGCTCCCATGGACCACGTTATTGTACTCTGTATTCAATAAGAAGTCATGTTTTTTTTAATTATAATCTCTCTCAGTCTTTCATTGCAATTATCAATTTACTTCATATTGCAACTTTATTAATCAATGTTTTCTTTACTTGTTTCTTGAAATATGAAAGTTTTACTATGATGCATCACTGATTTCTCTGAATGAGGCTAAAAGACTTTAAATCCATTTGTATCCATGGTAAATGGATAATAATGGCCTTTAGACTGCCATATCAGCAGCCCAGAAGCAGACAAAAAGCCTTTGCTGACACGTCTTTCTGCATCAATGAGGCGCCTATGTGGAGGGGGGTAGGGACAAGGGACAAGCAATACTTTATAGATCCGAGTTAGTCAAAATCTTTCTGCAGGGACAAAACCTTTGGACAGTTATAAAAGTGTATGATTTGAAATAACCAATACTGAAGTAGTCTATATTTCCCTTTTTATATAAAAAAAAACCCAACATGTTTTTGAATCTGCAAGTAAAACATTGATGATGTATTCCAATATATTTGAAATATACAGAAATATGAAAATTAAACTTCAAAGTGATATTTGGAACTTTTATTAATGTTTTCTTAGATGCCTCACACCAATACCAAAACTATTTAGACCCCATCTGATAAAAAGTCATGAAGCTTTTTTACTTAAGATTAAGAAATATTTAAAAACTTCATTATGATTTTATAAAAAACCTGACACTTAAAGTGATATATTTACCTCCAGTGATTAATAAGTAAGTATCAACATTATTATCCATAAAAATATATTTTTCACGTTTCTTTTTTCACAGTTCTATATAATTATCATATGTTTAGTCTGCTAAATTATTATTTAAATTAACAGATTAATAGAAAACATTGTTGTTTAAATGTTGTTTATTTTTAAACTGTGTTTGAGTTATCTGACATCAACTTTAACTTAGTAAACAGAGGATTGCAACATTAAATACTGTATTGTAGCCTTGCCTTGTTTCAGATGTTTGGAGAAAAACTGGAATCTTTGTGTTGGAATTTTTGAGCACTTGGTAATCTTATGTAGCAGCATGTTCAGTTCCCATTTATCTGAGAAAAAAAAAACATATATAAAGCAATAAAAAAACACATGGTAAATTACTAAATTTAAGTTGTAGTGTAAAATATTATATCACACCTTAAGGCTTGTTTGTGGAATAAAATGAAAACAAATAAGTATTTATTCTTACTTTAAGCTTGTTGGTTCCTGGGGGAGTCTTCTATAAAATCTTCATCTTCCATTTTATTGTCTCTTTATCACACACAGGCTGTGAGCAGCAGAAGGGAGCTCCATGTGTCAGTAACTCCTCCCTTCAAAATAAAAGCTGCAGGTGAAGTTATCAACACAGCTTGGGGAACATTTCTAAAGCAGGTCTTACAAAGGTTCTCCGCTTCTTTATTATTGAATTTGCAGTAATCAAAATGCTTGATAGAAATAAATGATGGCGCAGAAAGTTTCATCTGCTGTAGGTAATATTTACTGCTTGCAAACTTTTAACACTCCAAAAATGCCTGTTTTGCATTTTACCAACAAGGTAATCAGTTCAGGAAGTTAAAAAAAAGCACCATTTCAAAAATCACAGCAATGAAGAAATGTAATATTTTATAAAAGAGCATAACACAGTGGTGATTTAGAGAGCAAAGCAACAAAATGCTAAATGCTGTGCTATTGAATGGCTAAATGTTGTCTGCCTGTGTAACTTGATAGGAAGGAGACCTGTTTATACTGCAAACTGCTTTAAGATAAGATTTCTTGTTGTCTCTTGTTATCTTAATTGGTTCAATATAAATAAACTTTATTGAATTGAAGTAATGTCTTCCAGACTCAATTAAGGTTTCCTGGACAATATAACTTTTAATGGGTTGGTGTGTACAGGAACAAGTACACCAACAAAATATTAAATTGACTTTTATGGAGATTTTAATTTGTTTCTTCTCTTTATTTTGATTCAATCTTGGAAGTGACTTACTGTTTCAGAGCACCATACTTGCAGGATACAAAATTCTGACTGCAAACAGGATACAAAGTGATGTTACAGTAGTTTACAAAGTTATTCATACAACACAATCTTTTTTTCAAATTGATATGTTGCAGGTTCAAAATCTCAGTTAATTGAAAATAAAATTTCAAGAGGAAGAGGTAAGAATATGCAAGATTTTTAGAGTAAAACCCAAAAAACGAAGTTGCACATGTGTTGCCTTTACTCAAATACTGTATGCCTAGATAAAATACAGTGCCACTAATTGATGGTAAACAAAATTACCTTCTTGATTTCCACGTACATTAAACTCCTTTGTTCTGTGAAGGTATCAAAAGACGATTACCAAACTCTGTTATGCACTTCACAAATCTGGCTTTTAAGAAAAAATGGCAAGAGGAGAGGGATTATTTAATAAAACATTAGAAGTTCAATTCGCATTTTCAGACAAGTTATACAGTGGAAACTGACACTAAATCTTATCCTGAACTCATCATTCCCCCCAGAGAAATAGTCAGATGTGACAATCTGACTGGTTAGAGAAAGTGTGTAGATTTAGAGGGAAGTGGCGAAGGAAATATTAGAGGAGGTAGAGTAGTAAAGATAAGATCAATGTACTGTAGCTTTTTCGTTTCACTTCTCCTCTTATGTTGATCTATCATAAGAAAAATACCAATAAAACACAAGAAAGTTTGCAAATATATTAAGCCAGGAACCTTAAGTGTGTTTAGATTACTTAAAACCTGAATCACAAAGTCATTGTTTGTTTTTAAACTTCTAACTGGCTGTATTTTTCCAATAAGTTTTTCCTCCAAAAGAACATTTATTGTTACTGATTTGAAATACATCGTAGCCCAAGACCTCAGCCCCATAATCCTGATTAGTTCTTATGAAAAAAGGTCACCTTTCATATCTTCTGTGTGACAACAAAGAAGTCCAAGTGATCAACGTTTCATGTGTACCTGCACCATCCTGCTGAGGCTACATGAAAAGTAACCTGGAGCAGAGTTGACTGACACTGGATGAACCCCCACCCTCCACCCCCCACAGCCCCTAGGACCACAGATAACTAAATTGGGTCCACTGGCTCTGGTTAAATGTGTGTTATTCCATTATATGAGCCCTGCTCCTTTTTTCTGCTCCCTGCTTTTACCCTTTATCTGTTCTTCTGTGATCCTCTTTCCTCTTTTATCTCTTTATCTCACTCATGGGAAGGAACTGCCCTGCACCTTTCTCCAGCCTCTTTCTAATCTACTTACTAGTTTACAAGAGTTTCTGTTTGTGCAGCTTTGCATGCAGCCATGTTTTCTGTTGCTCCATAAAGTTTAAGTGCAAGTTTTTAATTTATTATTTTTTTGTTTTCATATCTCTTTGTCTCTCAATTAGAATATACAGTTCATTTATCTGTAACTACCTATTCATATATTCACACACATCATCATCTGTTCCCTTATTCCTCTAAATCTAATACGATCATCCAAGTGCCTACAGTCAGTAGTGGAGTGGAGAGGTCTTTATTTTCTGAGTCATTATACTTATTAATTCCCTTTGTGCTCTTGAAATATAGAATACAACTTTTGATTTGCAGCTGTTATAATTAGGTTAAAGTTATCAAAGTTATGAGTATTTATTTAGTATTTAGTGAGAGGCTATTTTGCAGAACAATAATGACTTAGAGCTTGAGTAAAATACTTAAATAAAAATAATCAAGACTCCAAATGTCAGATTGGTTTTGGCTTGTAACATTGCATTTTTAACTTTTCTTTTTGAATGCAAACTTATTTAGTTTTGAGACCAAACATTTGGTGTGCGATTTCATCAGCATATTGTTGAAATTAATGTTGAAATTAACTTGAATAAATTACCAGCCTTTTTACATTTTGACCCCCAAATTGGTTTCTCCACTAGGAGAAAGTTCTGTTTAGGCAACTGAATGAGAGGTGAAATGTCTTCTAGAAAACCTCACGTCCAGTTGCCAAAACTGAACTTTCAAGGAATTACCTGTTTTGTTTTTTTTTCTTAGTCATTTATTAAAAAAAAATGTAACTACAAATAATATAAAATGGGCATTCCATGGGAAAAATATTCTGTCATCAAATGGTTTGTTAAAAGTAGCAAAATGTATGTAAAAAAGAATAAAATCTCAAAGTCAATGTTTAAAATAGGAGCAAAAATTATCACCTAGATAGAGTGACCTTGTATGAGTTCAATACTGCACTATTTTTTATATAATAATCAAAACAGGTGATGTATTAGACTGGGGGAGTCCAGACCAGATTTTTGCAACTTAAGCCTAATTCCTAAATCGTAATTTTGTTTTTTCAATAAAAATACCTAAAAAAATTATATTGCTGTCCTGTTTTGCTTCCAGACTGGACTTGAATGCATATATCATTATTACTGATAATTATGAGAAATTGCAGCTGAATATCGGACTTAATCAAATCACTTCAATTTTAGTAATTGGCTATTTAACTTCACGGTGAATGTGTTATTCACAAAGCTGCTTATCTTGCTGCTGCAACTATAGTATTACAGTACAATGTCTTTTTAAAGTATTCATACTTTTTTGCTCATTTTATCTCTTCATAAACTTTAGCTCTTTTATTTATTGACATTTTCAGTGATAGATCATAACTGTATTGAAACATCACACTGAACATAACATGCACATTGTTAGCTAAGGTGATGGCATAACCATGCTCTGATGATGCTAAAAGCAATTCATTATTATAAGGAAGCTAAAAAAATATAAAACCTGTTGGAGGTTTGGAATTCTTGAGACCAAAGCAGGTGTTTATTTACCAATACACCTTAAAGATATAATAAGAACACTGCACAAGCACTGGAAAGGTGCTTGTTTGTGAACTCAGGTAGTCCAATACGACTCTTTCCAGCATTAACAATGTTTCTAGAACAACTGGTGTATATAGTAATTAACGATAGAGGGATGGATAATAATTTATGCATGTCTTTCACAGCACAGACCACATTCTGGGTCATGTTTTGCCCAAAGATGTGCCACTTCTGGTCATTGTGGCTTGGAAATAAATCAAAATCAATCAAAAGGGCAAGTTAGGCTTAAAGCATTTGTTTTCTTTTTTGCAACAGCATTCATTTATTTTTGTTTGTACTGTCTTCTACGTCATTAGAAGGATGGATGTTAAAGGATAAACACTGGTGGTGACAAATTTAGTATGGAGAACATACTCTTCCCTTTACACACATCACTATGATATATGATGTTTCATTTAGAAAGAGATCAAGCCTTTGTCAAAAATGTACCTTTTATACTGCAGTGAAGGACCTGAAAGGCTATAAGAGTAATGCATTAATGGGTACAGTGTTGGAGAAAAGCCCTTGATGGGATCAGTGCTGCAGGACAGAAAACAGAGCAAATGCTATCAGACAACATGAGCCAAAAGAAAAATAGGATCGCTATCTCTGCAAGAGTGGCCCAAAGCACATATGCACACATAATAGCGTACATACACCAACTCACACAGGTATATAAGTCAACTTTCAAGCAGCAGCAGCACACCTGAAAACTGACTTACTGCAACTACTGAGCTAATACAGATGATGATGGAGGAAAAGGGAAAAGAGAATGGCATTGCAGCTATGGCAGCCTGTTACCAGAAATTCAATCCTGCGGCATATCTGCAATACAACTACACTCCACCACGGGCGGATTTTTCTAGAAAAGACAGCATTGTGCCTTGGAAACTGGCCTGTCTACATAGAGCTTTCACTGAAGGTAACTTGTGTAACGTTTTTCTCTTAATTTGTCTTGGCATGAGAAGTTGGGTAAATTTGACCTAAAATTATTTTCACACTGAAGATTTCTCACCTGTTCTCACAATCTTTCTACCCCATATTTCTATCAGGGGATGTGAGCGGAGAGCTCCTTGTAGACATCGGCTCAGGCCCCACGCTGTACCAGGTGATGAGTGGCTGTGAAGTTTTTAACAAACTGATCCTGACAGATTTCTTGGAGATAAACCGACAGGAGCTGAGGCGCTGGCTCCGTGATGAGGGAGGATGCAACCTGGACTGGACCCCTTACTTAGAGCATGTTTGCAAGCTGGAGGGTCGACGGTATGAAAAAACCTTCCTACAAACAACTGTGACTTAATTTAAGAAATTATACGTGTTCAACCTTTGTGCATTTCAGATATTTCACAATATATTAAGTCAGACTTGAGGCCTGCTGTGGCAATTTATCCAGCCCTTAAGACCAAAAACACATATGTTGGATTCAAGTGTACAAGGTGACTTAAACTGCTAAACATATAGGAGTAAAGTTATAATGCCAGAGCAGTGTCTTCTTTTTAAATGAAATGATGAAATCAAAGTTTCATTTATACAGCTGGAATCTTCTCTTTTGAAAATTGGACCAATATAAAAATTAGTTTGATACCAATGTTTTACAACCTATATGTGACAGGCTGAAACTAAACAGAGCATGATAATGAACTGAAGGGATAAATCGATAAATAAAACTTGAAAAATGGTTTGCAGAAGTCCCCTTCTTGGTTTATTTAACCGCATTTATTGTGTAATTAAATCTCAGCTATTCTAAAGTAAATCTCATAACAAAAATCTAAAGTGTGGGTGAAAAAAAACACTCATATCCCAGTGAAGACACCACTCCTATGGTGATATATAGTGTTGGCTGCAATAGGAGGATTCTTTCTTGAGCAGAGCAAGTGACAGGGAAGCTAGTCAGGGAAGATTGGTTTCTGTTACATAACAAGCCTAAAGGAAAACCTGTAAGAAGCAATAAAAGACTTTAGCCTTGGATGGATCTTCATGTTTCTGCAGAAATAATAACATAAGAGGAATAATGGAGTCCCAAGATGTCCAAATCTGGTAGAAACAAACTGTAGTAATAGTGCAGCCTATTGCCTTAGTTTCTTTATTCAAATCCAGTATTTCTTAATCCGTGTTAAATTTTTGAAATGTTAAGTTGTTTGAGTTGAACTAACAAAATCTAACAAAAAAAAAGGTAAGGGAGGTTTCAACTTGACTGTATGTGACTAAAGAAAATCATCCCCATACTGTGATGCTTCCACCACTGTAAGTACAGGGAGGACATGCTCGGACCAAGTTTAGCTGTGGGATGTGCTACTTTTTGATCTTTAACACAGGCCTCCCAAACAGCAGAGGACAGAGCTGCTGCCCTAGAACTTCCAGATCGATCCACAGACCTATGCACCTGAATACCACTTTTCTGAGTCAACTTATATAGAATGACTTCTAGAAGTGAATTTCCAAAATGTTTAGAAAATTGGCAGATAATATCCACACAAAATGTATACATTCAACATATATGAATACTTCAGCAAAATACTGGATGTCTTGCATGACTGTTTATAAGTTGATCATTGTCCTGTGCTGTTTTAACAGGCCCTCAGCTTGGCCAGAGAAAGCAGGCCGGATGCGTCGTGTCATCTCAGACATCCTCCCTGTCGATGTGCACTGCTCTCAGCCCATCGCCCCAGAGAGCCTTCCCTTAGCAGGGGCCGACTGCCTGGTGTCCTGCTTCTGCCTGGAAAGCGTTAGCCCCGACCTCCCTGCCTTCACCAGGGCACTGGGTCATATCGGGAAGCTGCTACGGTCTGGAGGCCACATTTTGCTAATTGGTGCCCTAGGAGAGAGTTATTATTTTGGTGGTCCTGGGGTAAGAATCCCTGTGGTACCTCTAAATGAGGCCCAAGTCTGTGATAGTTTAAAGGAAAGTGGTTATACCCTGATCAGGCTTGAAGTCTACACTCTGCCTCAGGATATGCGGGTTGGAGTTGATGATGTGACGGGGGTGTTTTTTGCAAAGGCAAAGAAGGATTAATTAAGCGAATTGCCAAGAGTAAAGCTACACTGTTGAAAAATATTAGTTATTAGGCAAATACAGATGGTTTTGAGGCAAGATATTTTACACTTACTTTTCTTGAAATGAGAAGTTGGGTAAATTTGATCCTAAAATATTTTCCCAATTTTACCATTAAATCAAAATAAAATCCTCAACAGTCACAAAATCCCAATTATTTTCCTGTTTGTTTTATATTTCTAAAACAGGAGATAATGAGAACCAATTTAGCCTTTAAAGAAGGAATAAGAGTTTAATAAGCAAAATATTTTCAACGTCTCACTGAAGATCAATAGTTAAAGAGTGACCCCTGCTGGCGAGATTTGACTACTGCATTTTTAAGATTTTGAACCTTGACACATGAACATCCCTCTACAAAGATTTGAATGAAGCCATCTAGACATCTTCTGTCATTTATTTATGCTCTATGGGCTAAAGTTGCTTCTATTTATCTGTATGTATGTTACCCTTGTGAAATTAAAAAGTCAGTGACAGTCTCATTCTGTTTTTCGTATAAATATGTTGCCTGTTTATTCAGACATTGAGAAAGCTTACATTAACATGAGCAGCTTAAAAAATATATTATATTCAATGTAAAAATAAAGCAGGTATGTAATACTTCTATATGTGTTGAATTTTCTTGCATTTCTGAAATATACTGCTGTTTAATTTGATACTGATTATAAGCTTTTACTTTATGGCCACTCTGTGTAAGCTTTTATTTAGATAACTCTTCAAGAAATTATCATTTCCAGAAAACACTCTGGCCCCTAATTGGGAGATAAGCATAACATATTTTGGCTTATTCTTGGCAAAATGAACAAGGCTAAAAAAAATATAATAATATATAGTTATAAACCATGAAACTTTAAAAAGTCATAAATTTTCAAATACAACTATACATAGGTTTATAAAATATAATACCAGTTTATAATACCAGCCAAATACCGTAAACTGGGTTTATCTATAAGAAAAATTCTTTAATAAATTACTTTATTTCTGACCATAATCCTCACTATTGTACTAAGACTGCCATTAAGCTGTTAAGCTGTTCAATTACATTTGTAGAAATGCAGACTGTGGAAGAATCGCAGTGCTGCTATTACTGGACCTTAGTGAAGCATTTGAGACTGTTGATCCCTTCATTTTATTAGAAGCGCCTGTAAAACTGGGTTGGGCTTTCTGTCACAGCACTGGACTGGTTTGAATTTTACTTTGATTCAGTAGGTAAGTTTACATCAAAGACCACAAAGATAACCTGTGGTGTTCCCCAAGGGTCCATTTTAGGGCTCCTTCTATTCAATATCTATAAGTTACCTCTAAATCAGGTCATAATAAACAACATAAGCTATAAATGGTATGCAGATGACACTCAGCTATATACTATGATGTCACCAGCTGACATTGTGTCACTAATAAAAATGTTCTTCTGTCACCTAAAAAACATCTCCAGGACCTTGAGTTGATGTCGGCTATGAATTGGAGTAACTTAAATAAACTAAACAGAATTATTGCCTGCAATTGAATTCAATACAACAAAAATTTCCAACCTAGCCTTCAACAAATAAATATCTTGTAAGATAGCATCACAGAAACAGCCTGCTTATTTCTTTATTAAGAATAAATGTATCAGTTATATACAGGTATTAAGTGACTATAACTCTTTACAGGTAATTAGTTTAATCATGTAAGATTTTCTTCACATATAGGCTGTAAATGTGCGTTCCATACCACATCAAATTTATTCTAATCACCATGTTACAAAAACCTGGTCATAGGTTGAAGTAGATAATCATGTTTGCATTAACATGGTAATGCAAACATTGGATTAGTCTGGATAAATATTACTGTGGAATCTGTTTTCTATCCCTTTTTATTTCATTGACCATTTGTGTAAACATACATAAAGGCTCGAAGCTCCTGAATAAAATTTGGATAATCTATGACCATAACTGCATGTCCAAAAATGATTATTTTAGTTGATGTAAATGTTGTTTTTATCTATATGGCACTTCAGTGTTGTTTTGGTAAAATGTGTTTATTTGTGGATCTT
>JAUZNJ010089623.1:0-22664 GCA_034780135.1 Jordanella pulchra | reverse complement strand
CTGTGCTGAAGCAGGAAAACCTCTAAAACCTGCAGGACTGCGGCCCTCCAGGACCGACTTTGGACATGCCTGGCCTATACGGACCAACCAATGTGACTCTGGAGGAGCTGCAGAGTTCCACAGCTCTCCTGCCAGGACAGCACTCTGCACAAATATGGCCGTCTTTGAGGAGATTAAAGGTCAGAAGGAGTCCAGTTTGCAGTTTTTCAGCCTCTTCGTGCATCACAGGTTTTCGTTGGTCAAATCTGACGAATATTTAAAAAATAAAAGCTTGTGTGGAGATAATTACCTCACATCTAATCTACAGCTTTTAATGTACGAGAGAAGCACAAGCTTATGGGAAAATTCCGGCGAATCAGAGCAGACACCACAGTCCAGCTGTAGAACCCAGCAGGGTTCAACAGACCAGAACATCTTTGGTTCAGATTGCACAAACAGATGGGTCAGAATCCCTGCCTGCAGAACCTCCTGCTGTGGCCCTCAGCTGAAGAAACACAGCAGAGGCTTCATGGTCCACTCTACCAGAGACAAGACCTTAAGTCCTCTGGAAAAGAAAAAAATCAAACAAGATGCCCAGCTGTCTAAACCCACATATTCGGAACCACAGACAAGTTCGCCTTCAGCTGTATGGACTGCATGTTTTACACTTAGAATAATCTGCTCCGGTCAAAGTTTAGACAGTTCCTCCTGAAGGAATCAGCCAGGATCCAGGTATTATTCAGGTTCCTCTAAACTCCGGGTGGAACTTTTTTGTGGGCAACAGAAGTGATGCGTCAGAGCAAATGGGTCACACCTCCAGATTGATAAGATACAACTGGAGAGCAGAAGGACACAAAATCTGGAGCTGAAGTTGCAGAATTGTCTTGTTCCTCAGGAGTTCCTCAATCCCTAAATGAGTCTTGTTTGAGTTTGTCCTTTAGTGTTTTGAACATTTATGAATCGATGTTTAAAACTGAAAGAATGTTTTCAGTAAAACAGCTCAGCCACCGATCCTAACCAGAACTAAATCTTTAGGTCTTGAAGAAGCTTCATGCAGGGTTAGCTGTTAGCTAAATGGATCTGTTACTTTTTGGCATTTTTAATTAAAAACATATTAACTGGAACTGAATTAAAATCTCTTGACCATACCAGGTTTGGACCACCAGGCACCATTCAGTCCATAGGGCAGTCTGTGCAGCGGATTCTGACCCAGTGACCTTTTTTCATGTTTTTTTGGTTCCTGAATCTCGATTTTTAGATTAAATGAAGAAAACATAAGTGTAAAAAGAATCATGATGCTGTTTTAGATAAGAACGGGTTCTCCTTGGTTCTACTGGGTTACATAAAAGTTCAAAGTAAAGTTCTTGAAAACAAGTCCCCCTCCTGATGGTAAAGTTCGGCAACAAAAAATTCCCTTTTATGAAGTCGAGCTTTCTGCACCTCCACCATCTGTTTCAGCTGTGGCAGACCAAACTTCATCAGAACCTTAGCAGTTTATTAGCAGTGTGAGACAATGGAGGTGATGGGTAATCTGTGGCGCTCTGCACATCTACAGCGCTCTGCAGGGACACCTGGGATGGTTCCATCACAACGGATCATGAAAAGATCTGGTTGTTCCCTGATCACCATATCGTTCCTACCTTTACATCCCTATCCTCTTCCTTCCTCTCCAGAACTGATAAGAAAGGCGCATCATATCCAGCAGAATGGACTGAATCAGGATGGCTTCTAACTACAGCTGCCTTCACATATGTAAATCTGTCTTTAGGTGAAGCTTTTGTCCTAAGCTGAACTAGAAAACATTTCTACATAGATGGAAACACTGTGGAGGTCCAGTAAAATGACACGCTGCCACGTGGAGGTTGGCTTAGAAATGTCCAGTTCACTGAGTGTGAGCAAACAGTGAGAGTCTGTGATGAAACTTCATTCATGAACCCAGCAGTGTGACAGCAGCAGATCTGGGTCCATGAGTTAATCAGGTGATCGGAGACCCAGATCCTTTTTGACCTGGTTTATGACCCAGTGCTGAGGTCTGTGGGTCAAACAGATTTACTGGAGATGTAAATAAGTTGCACTCTGAGCTAAGTGCAGCTGTTTGTGTGCCTGCAGGTTTGTCACCGACGCCACCGTCTCGCTGTTTGTGGCCATTTTGTTGTTCATTCTTCCCTCTGAGCTGCCGCGGTATCTCTGCTTCTGGAGATGCTCTGACTCCGGTAAAACAAACTCGCACTGCACAGATCTCCTGGGGTTTACACAGAGTTAGAGCTGTTCCTTGTCCAATCAGAGAGCCAGCTATTCAGAGGCCCCGCCCCTCCCCTGCTCACCTGGAAGGTGACCCAGGAAAAGATGCCCTGGAACATCGTCTTCCTCCTTGGAGGGGGATTCGCTCTGGCTAAAGGCAGCGAGGTGAAACACTACTAAACAAACTGACACTTTTTAAATAAAATTAATAAATATTTATCTAATGTGGATTAAATATAGTTTTAATTTGAAGCAGAATTAATTATAAATTCGAGCTAAATGAAAAAGCTACATTTAGGTTTGTAGATTAATGCAGAAGAATGTTTCTGTTTTATTATAATTATGCCAAAAACCAACAGATATTACTAATGTAAAATATTTGACAGATTTTTGTTGTTTTCTAAAACCCAGAAAGGTTTCAACTTTGGGCTTTTTGGTTGTTAAACTCAAGTTTAATCTGCAGTGAGTCATCCAGACATTGGTAGGAACAGGAAGACAATTCTGTAAAATTGTTCAAATAGGATTTTTTTAGATCAGATTTTCTGGACTTCTGCTCCTAAATGGAGGAGGAACCCATGAATAAAATAATTTTCCTGTAGGTTTATGTCTCTTCATTTTGACTCATGAGTTTCAGGAAGAGAAAACTTGAGAGATTCCATCTTTGTTTGTATTTCCCTCAGGAGTCTGGTCTTTCCCGCTGGCTCGGCGCTCAGATGACGCCTCTCCACTCCATCCCTCCTTGGGCCATCGCCATCATTCTTTGCCTTCTCATCGCTACCTTCACAGAGTGCGCTAGCAACGTCGCCACAGCAACGCTCTTCCTCCCCATCCTTGCCTCCATGGTAACAATCACTGTTTCCACACAGATGTAAACATGGTTCTAACTTGGTTATCATCAGCATAGAGTGAAATAAAAGTGGGCGGAGCAAAATGTTTCCAGATCAAAACCTTAACCATCTGTGTGTTCTGACCCAGTCTCAGTCCATCCGCTTAAACCCGCTGTATGTGATGATCCCCTGCACCCTAAGTGCCTCCTTCGCCTTCATGCTGCCGGTGGCCACGCCCCCCAACGCCATCGTGTTCTCCTCCGGTTTCCTTAAAGTGTCCGACATGGTGAGTGCCTTCTTGTCAGTGAGAAACCAAAATAAGCTCTGTGGTGATAACCTGTTGCACTGCGCCCCCTGCAGGCTAAAACTGGCTTGGTGATGAACATCATTGGGATCGGCTGCATCAGCCTGGCAATCAATAGCTGGGGGAGGGTCCTGTTTTCTCTGGACTCCTTCCCCTCATGGGCCAACATCACAGCTACGCTGTAGAACCGTGACCTCTTCCCAGCACGGACTCTCTGGTCCAGAGACGCCTGGAACAAGATTCTCCAAAAGCTGTTTTCACCTTTAGTTCATCCAGGAGGTTCCTGAGAGAACTGATGAAGGAGAATCAACTCATCAACCAGGGTTTCATATTCAAACCTCAACGACAATAGCAAGGGTTATGAGCAACATCTGAGGAAGGCGGGAGGACTGACCTTCAATCTGAGCAGTTTCTCAGAATGTTTGGAGTTTAAAGGTCATGGAGAACATCTCAGAGGACAACCATAGTCCTGATGAAAAGATCTAGATATGTCCGATTACACTGGAAAGATTCAGGGATGTGACTGTCACGTGACCAAAGACTTTAACTTGACCATGTCTGTTGTCATGGTTACCAATACAATGATTTTAACCACCTGCTAATTGTGATGAGTGCTCAGTGATCAGATTTAAGTGAATAATTAGAAACAATCTCCTCATTAAAGAGAAGAGCTAGCAGCCTATAGCTAATGTGGATTACATTAAAATTGATCTGCTCAGATTACATTTGAATAGTTTAGTTAGTTTATTTATTCATCACCTCAGTTTACTGTCTATGCAGATTATTTACAGAAATAAGGAATTAGATCAGTTCAACCAAAGAGGGTTTAAAGTAAATGATGGTTTGAATGCAACCAATTGCATCTGATTGTTAACTTTTAATCAAGTCATTAGCTCTTTATCAAATTATTAACTTTTTATTAATTTTCTAACCTATTAATGAGTCATAAACAAGTCATTAACTTTTCATCCATTTGTTAACTTCTCATCGTTAATCGTCGTTAATGTTTCATCATGTCGTTCACTTTTCACTAGGCAGTAAATTTCTCATTAAGTCATTAACTTTTCCTCAAATTGTTATCCTAAGTCATAAATATATTATTAAGTTGTTAACATTTGAACAAATTGTTACATTGTCATTAATTTCCAAACATGTTGATGAATTATAAATATTTCATGAAATTATTAACTCTTGATCAAGTTGTTAACTTTCCATCAAGCCTTTAACACTCTGTGCTTAACAATCCTCACACCCTCAAACCCAAAGGTTCAAACACACCCTGAGCAAATGATGCAGGCGATCTTTAGCCTCTTTCTAGTCGCACTTTTGTATTTATTTTTAAAGATTTTATTATTCTTTTTTTTGGTTCCTTTTAAGACAAAAGATTTCAGTCAACAAAAACAAAAAAAAACAGTCACTAATTTTTATGTAATTTTACAGGGATTAGATTAGGTTCAGTGTCAGAACCAGAGATGTCTTCATGAACAATAATATGTTAGTTCTTTTTTTATTTAACTGGTGTTCCGGTAGGTTCTGGACTATGTACATATGCAGTTTTCCACTGCCTTGGTGCCGACAGCTTTATCTGTAAATAAACATGTGACAGATTTCACCTTGTTGTTTGTTTTTCTGTCCAAACCATTCATCCAAACAGTGTTGTTGTGATATTATATGTACTATATATTTATATACGTGTGTGTGTGTCATTTACTCAGATCATGGTCAAACAGATATTTCTAAACATCTATGGAATGCATTCACCCCAACTTCTGTTCAAAATATGAGAGTTTATTAACAAAAATCATTTATCTCCCAGTCAAATGTATTTCAAACCAATTCACAATGCAAATTCAAGAGGTGAATGAAACATTATTTGGCTGAATAATGTTATATTAAATGATTTGCCTAATCAGAAATCAATAACTTTTAGTTAATTGACTCCTAATCTTCTTTGAGTGAGCTACAATTGAGCAGAAATTAGGATTTTATTAGATGACTTTTGGTCATAATTGACTAATAAAATTGTAATGACCATAGGAGAAAACACATGAACGTTAACGTTATACAAGTGTTTAAGCTCTTAGTGAAATAAAATTTGTTATAGCTTTGCTGATAAATTAGGATACGGATACAGCTGAACTGCAGATCTCTGGATATAGACTGCTCATCTGGATCTACATGTAGCAGAAGGTTCAGAAAAAAATATATTGTCCTCTTTAAAGTTCAAATTTGTAAATTTTAGTTGAACTTTCAGGGTTTTGCTCAGGGGTGCATTTTTTACCATAAGCAAACTTTTTGTCATCAAATGTTCATGTAGGGGAAGCAGAAAAAATGTCCAGGTGTAAGGATTGGTCCAAGTTTAACGACGGTCAAACGTTGACGTCTGGATCAGAGCATCTTAAAGTTTCGTTTCTGGTGAGCTATTCCCAGTCTGCAGTGGTTCAGATCTATTAAAGTGGTCCAAGGAAGGACTAGTGGAAAGTAGAGACAGGATCATATCCGGTTGAAGCTAACTGATGCATGCAGGGAGTAAAGGCTGCCCTGTGTCGTTCAGTCCTACCAACCAGCATCTGTAACCCAGACTGTTGAGATGATACTGGTTCTGATAGAAAGCTGCTGGAACACCAAGAGAACCACGGTTTGTTTGCTATGGGGCTGCATATATGCATGTGGTCTCCTCCAGCAGTATGATGCTCTCTGCAGCACAGCAGAGGAACAGACCCAACAGTTTCAGATTTTAGCTTGGCCTCAAAGTCTGTTTCAATGCTTTACTGACAGTAATAAAGGACATAAATGTTTAATCTGCATAAACTATGTAATGTAAATGTTGAAAACTGTAAAAAAAAAAATCCCTTCAGAAGATGAGTTCAGTTCAGTCCTCAGCTGGATCATCAGCTGGTTTCTCTGCTTTCAGGAGTGAAACAGTTACGAGGCTGTTAAATGTCTCCCTCTGCTGGTCAGAGAACGAACAGCACGAGCCGTAAAACCGACGGATGTGTCGTAGAAATACGACAGTTTCGTCGTTGGATGTTTAATGGCGGCCAGTGAATTTCAACAAAGATCAACCCTCTGAACACTAGTCTCTGTTCATCTGGATTTATTACAGATTAAAGATTGAATTCCTTTTTCCGGTCAGGCAGTCTCTATTGCCATGGAAACGGGTAGGTTGATTAATCTCATGGCCTTAAAACAGTTGATAAAAACTAAATGTTTAGATCGTTTTATCATTGATAGCTTTCGTGACTGTTAATATCGTCCCACCGATGGTTGATTAAGCTTGTGATGTTTTATCATCCGTGTTCAGAGGCGATGGGAAAAGTTTAAAGTAGATTAGAAAGAGTTCGGACTTAAATTATCGTGTTTTAAATGGAGTCTGCTGAACAGAACGGACAATTATTTGAACTGTTTATTTCTCTGTTCTCTTTTTCCCTCCAGAGGAACAGACTCGGAACCGGTTTCAGTCCGAATTAGAGTTCGTCCAGTGTCTGGCAAATCCTAACTACCTGAACTGTAAGTAAAACCGTTCGTGTCCATAACTTCCCGTAAACTGACATGAAGGTTTTTTACTGAAGGTTTATTTCCCAGTTTTAACCACAATGTTTCATTATTATTGAAGATAAAGAATAGAGCCCGTGTGAACAGCTTCAAAAATCCGACCTGGAACAGAACCAGCAGCTTGAATTGAACGGGCTGGGTTTAACTCAACCAGATATAGACATGATGTTAGCATATTGTCTTAAAGTCAGAGTGATCATTTGTTTAGTGAAACTGACTCACCTGTTATTAAAAATCAAATAAACAATAAATCAATCTGATCCATAAATGGTTCCACTGAAAAGTACCAGATACCACAGGTCTGGTTTGTTTATTTGGACCCAGCCTGCTCCATCAGAACCAGTGTTCTGTGTTGATCCGCTTTCGAAACAGGCTGAGTGATTCTGAAGGTCCAGCACTATCAGAGAGAAGAAGGCAGAACTAGATTGGATCTGTATCAGAACCAAACAGGATACTGATACTGGATCATTGGATCCTGATCAGAACCTGATCCCCTCCATGAACTCAGCCAGTGGTCCAACCTGCTGCTGAACCAGGTCACGTCTTTGTGTTGCAGTTCTGGCTCAGAGAGGCTACCTGAGGGAGAAAACCTTCATCAACTACCTGAAGTACCTGCTGTACTGGAAGGAACCCGAATATGCCAAGTTCCTCAAGTAAGACCGGCTGCAGAATCTTCTTACAGAGTCTGATACTGTCCTTTTGGATCTCATTCATTTAGTTCTGATTCTGACAGTAGATGACCAGTAGTGAGGTTTTTCTCTGATCCAGTCAGGGTCAAAAGTTCTGCACGGTTCCAGATTTCAGCTGGAGTTCTGTTTGAGTTTAAAGGGACCAGCTACCTGTGTGGCACTGGCCCAATAAAAAGGTTTTTTTTAATTATCCTGATCCCTCTTATTGAACTCTGAATTACTGCAGCTTCGTTTTATGCCGTCTCTACCAATAAGGTTCTGAAGGAGGCTGTTTGGGGCAACGGGTTTAAAGGCCCATTTTGACATCTTTTAAACCCAAACCCAGTAACTGGCTCTGACTGCAGACCCAGCTTTTCTGAAAGATGACCACAGACGTACTGAGCATGTGCAGAGCAGCTAAACCAGGAACCAGTGGGGCTGAGCTCAGGCCAACTTGGCTGGACCAGGACAGAATATCAGGATATCGACCCAACCCATCCAATCCTGTTTTATACATATATTTATACACTGTAGCACCTTCATATATAAAGCCTTGATTGATCAATCTTTGAATGACATCATGACTAAATTAAAAACATTTTAGGTAACCTTTTCTGGAAGCATTTAACAATTAAATCAAACTAAAACTCCTTTGTTTCCTGTCTCTCATTACTTGACAAAGGGATTGTTTGCGTTGTGGTGACCTCAGTAACCATGACAACAATGGTCAGACACACCTGGATTAATAAGCAGCTGATTTTCAGGAGGTAGTGGAGTTGGACATAGAGCCCATTCTACTTGGGCTCATGATGGATCATATAACTAGCATCAGGGGCTTGGATGATAAAAGCTCATTTTATCAAGATCAGGTGGTTTTTGATCTTTTTACTGCAGCTGCCTATAAACCCTTTGAACTTACAGGCCTGGGTTCTGGCCAGCCGTGCTGTCATCCAGGGTAATCTTGGTGGAGTCTGCTGTGCAACTAGCTACAAGACATTATCTCTGTCAAAACTCTCAGCTGAAATCAGAACCTTCCTAAAAAAAACGATTCAAACGTGTCAATGTGAATGTAATCAAATAATTTTCCTGGAATCCAAACAGTCATGGCTCCTGTCTAAAGGTTCTTCTTCTGCTTCCTTTGTATCAGCAGGCGGCTGGTTTTACCCAGAGGTGTCTCTAAGTGTCTCTGCTCTCTTGCAGGTATCCTCACTGCCTCCACATGCTGGAGCTGCTGCAGTACGAACACTTCAGGAAGGAGCTGGTCAACGCTCAGTGTGCAAAGTTCATCGATGAGCAGCAGCTGCTGCACTGGCAGCACTACTCCAGGAAACGCACGCGGCTGCAGCAGGCGCTGGCCGAGCAGCAACAGCCGCCGCAGCAGCCGCCACCGCATGGCAACGCCGCCGCCAAGTGATGGACGTTATGCAGAATCAGCTGGCTCTCTGTGGGACTGGTCTGACCAGTCTCCGGACTTCTTAAGGACAAAGCTGCGGCTCATTTGAATTTCCTGGTGATCGGGATGAACAAGTCCAGCTTTTTTCCTGTTTCTGCTGCTTTCTTCTTTCTTAGTAATAAAATGTTTGGAACTCAAATGGTTTCCTGGAACAGATGAAGTCATTTCAGCTGATAAACCTCAGTTTTCTGGACCTGATGCCGCATCGCTTCCCCCAGCTGGACCCTCCACCCAGAGGGAAGGACTTGCTGCAATGAAAATAGGTCATCTATGTTGTTCTCTTTCTGTGAACTGGCTGCATTTCTCATTTGAACCTGAATATGTTGTTTTATTAATAACTATACTGGTAGTTTTTTGTTCTCTTGCTACAGTTTTAAAAAAATCTGGTTTTATATTATTTATTCTCTCCCAAGGCCCCAAGTTAAAGGCCTTAAATCGTCTGTGTTATTACTTCTTCTCCTCTGACACCCAGATTTAAAATAAAGGTTTTTTTTGCTACTATTGTTTTTATTAAGATGCAAAGATGACGCTTTTATTTTGAAAGGCGTAAAGCGGAAGTTGTCTTGTTGTGACGGAAGTGAGGTAAACCCAGCTGTCTATGTTTCTGGGTGAACTTTTCTCTATTCAACACCCTTGCTGTGAACTCTGGTGTCGTGGGTCGTGCCCCGGTAGAACCTGCTCATCCTCTAGGAGCCCAGCAGAACCGTAGTGGAAGCAACCGGCACGTTAAACTTGGTAACAGGCGATCTGATTGGTTAGTACTGATCAAAGGCTGCCGCTCTGAGGCGAGCGTTTGATTGTTGCTGCAAACAGTGTTCCCTCCGCGCATGCGCAGATTGTGTTATCTTTTTAGCAAATTATGTCCAACTGGTTCTGTCTTAATGTTCTGGTTCCGTTTCTCTGTCGAAGTTTATCGTCCTGTGACTGTGATCCGGTGTTGTTTCCGGGGTCAAAGTCCGAACCAGGTCAGAATCCAGTAACTAGCTGGGTTGGTTATGAAACCATCCTCTTTTCAGAAACCTCTGCAAAGAACAAGGAAAATGATAATGACCCGGTTCGGATGAACTCGACTCACTGTAGGAATGACCCCGTTGGTTTAAAGGTCCAGACTTTGAGAAAGACTGAACCAGCCAGAAAATGAATTGGTACCAACCTTCTGAACCTTGACCCCCTTCTCTGGTTCCTGTGGTACCAGTTAAAGGCGCAGCAGAACCATTAGATTAAATGAATTAATTAAAGTGATTTAAATCATCATCACCATGTTGAAAGAAATGGTTGAAACTGTGACCCACTCTGAGTTTAGAACTAAGTGAACCAAACCGCACCAGTGGTCTAACTTCAGTCTGCCAGTTTCCAACTCGAAACACCAGAGTCTGATCAGTGGGTCTGAACAACTGGACCTCAGTGTTCTGGTTGTTCACTTGGAAGAACTTGGTTGATCCTGACTTGATTTAATATATTTGATTTGCAGAAGAACCGTTCACCTTTTTTTCATAGAGACTGGTGTACGTATTGGACCGGGTTTCTGGAGAACCGACCAAACAGGAGATGCTAAATGGAGAAGTGGGTTCTGAATGGGACTGAAACTTCACCATTTGGACCAGCAGGTTCTGGGTGTGGATGGAGAATCTGATGTTCCACTGCAGCTAGACCCAACAGAATCAGAACAAAGTCCGCAGTCTCATGGTTAACAGACCCTGAACCGAAACCAGTACTCGGACGTTTTTTGTTTAATTTTTGAAGACGATCACAGGTTCCTCAACGTTTCTGGTTCTGACCCACAAAATGGTTCCAGAATCAACTCTGGACACAAATTATTCATCCAGTTCAGACACAACTTCAGCAGCCAAATATGTTTTTATTAAAGTATTTAAACAAAATGAAGCTAAACCGGTTGAACTAGTGGATCTACAGAACCTTCTGGGTTTAATATTGAACCAGAGGAGATTCTTTAGAAGGAAGTTCGGACTGTTTGGTTCTGTTCTGTTGATGAATCAGTTCCTTAATCTTTAACCGGACAGAACCTCTGAGACAGAGTCCAAACTCTAGAACGGATGATTAACCGGACTGTTCCAATGAGTTGCTGGAACAGTCAGAGAGCAGAACCTCCAAACAAACAGACCTGAATCCGAACCATTTGGGAGGTTCTGGTGTGTGGTTCTGTTTAGGTCCAACCTTTGCTCAGTGCTTCTGCAGGGGCCAGGTTCTTTTCCATCAAAGCTGCAGGATGTTCAGGAACCTTCTGGAATCGCTGTCTGACCCAGATCTTTAATCCGAGTTAGTTTTGGGTTTACAGCTGTTCTGTTCATTGTTGTCCAGGTGGGTCCAGCTCCTCTGGACCGGGTCACCAGGATGCTGCAGAGAGTGGCAGTGGTGGGGGCGGGGGCGGCCGGACTCTGTGCGGCCCGGCATCTTTTGTCCCGGCCCGGCAGCTTCGCCCCCCCGGTGGTGTTTGAGATCAGCGGGAATGTGGGCGGAACCTGGTGCTACGAAGAGCGGGTCGGGTCGTACCCCGACGGCCGGCCGGTGCTGAGCAGCATGTACCGAGACCTCAGGTAGGTTCACCTGCCCGCCAGCAGGGAGAGCAGCCTTGACCACTCGTGACCCGGTTTTATGTCCTAACAGAACCAACCTGCCTAAAGAGGTGATGATGTTCCCTGACTTCCCCTTCGACCCCCAGCTGAGCAGCTTCCTGCCCCATCAGGAGGTCCAGCGGTACCTGGAGCGGTACTGTGACCACTTCAGCATCCGGCCTCACATCCGGGTGAGTCACCAGCCCAATTTGAGTCTAACAGAACCTCCAGTCAGCATGACCAACCTTGCGGCTTGTTCTCTATCAGTTCAACTCTGCGGTGGAAAACATCATGCCTGTTACCATGACAACAGACGGCGAGGGGAGGAAGCTCACCTGGGAAGTGACATCAGAGGATTCATCGGGTCGGCTGAGAACTGAGGCGTTTGACGCTGTGTTCATCTGCTCTGGGTGAGATCCATGTTACCATGGCAACCGCATTGAGCGCCACGCCGGGCAGGTTCAGCTGTGAGGTCGAATTGAATCCCGAATTTAGGATTTTTGATCAAAGTTTATTAATTCAGTTTTTGAGAAAACGTTGATTTCAGTTTTCTACATTTTAAACGTGTTGAGAATAATTGAATCATAAATTGATCCGATTCTTTTTGTCAACACCTACAGACATGTGACATCTGATGCTTCATCAGTTAGAATACAAGTTAGAAAGTTTGTTGAAGATGAATCCAGAACCATGGATCCAATGTTTACTGCAGGAGCGTGAAAGCAACAGTTCAGCAAAGATCGAGGCCCTAAACACTTCCCCTACGCACTAACCCTCCGCTCCCACTGACCGGTGGGTGGGGGTGGGGGGCTTCATCGGGAGTTTATGCTTCATATTCATAAACTTGTTGTATTGTTTGCTAAGTTGTAACTTTAAAACTTGTATTCATAACTTATAAACTTTTATTCTAACAGATTGAAATCTGATGTCACATTTATCTAAGTGTCAACAAGAAAAAAAAACAAATTCTAAATGCATTGATGTTATGATTTACAGTTACTGATTCCGACACAAACAAAGGTTTTTATTGATAATTATCTTACTCATAAGTGAACATCATCTTCATGCAGGAAAAGTAGGATGTAAGCTAATATGAGCTGAAAGTGATTTTTCCACACTTGTTTATATATTGGAAGGTTGTGAATAATTCTTCACGTCATCAGATGTTTTGGAGCACTACCTAGTGGGCATCAGTGGTATTGCACGTTAAGTAATTTTAACTTGTTTTTTTTAAGGCAGAAAATTGATTTTAATGTACATACTTCTATTTTAGATCATATTTTTTAGATTTGCAGACTAAAAATGAAGAAAAACTATAGGTTCTTGATGTTCTGATTCAAAAACTGCAAACTATAAAGAAGTTATACCCACTGTTGCCCCAAGTTAAGGGTACATTTTTTGTCTCTTTAGGCATTACTCCGACCCCCACATCCCGCAGATCCCAGGGATCCAAAACTTTAGAGGTATGGTGTTTTGCCTTCACTCAGTGATGGTCATAGAGGAGTAAAGAAGCTCAGTGAAACGCTGTGTGTCTGCAGGGAAGATCCTCCACAGCCACTCCTACCGCTACCCCGAGCCGTTCTCGGGTCAGACGGTGGTGGTTCTGGGAGCAAAAGCTTCTGGACTGGACATTTCCATTGAACTGGTCAAAGCTGGAGCCAAGGTGCCATAAACCGTAGAATTTATTAGAACTATAGAACCATTGAGAGGAACAAAGTTCTTCAGAACTGAGCATATCAGCTTTTTCCTGTCTGATGACCTCAGAGTCCGACTCGGGCTGAACCAATGACCAGCTGGTCTCGCTGCAGGTCATCCTGAGTCACCGGTATGCTCCACTGGCCGTTCCTCTTCCTGCTGGAATACAGGAGTCCAGCTCTGTGGTGGCGGTAGACCAGGACGGCAACATTCGCCTACAGGTGGGCGGCCTACGTCCAGCACAATGGACGACACTGTTAAAAAATCCAATCTAGAATTTCTTCTTCCTACCAGATCCAATCTCGTCTAAAATAAACACTTAAATTTTATAATAATTAAAAACAAAAGACATATATTTTTCAAAGCCTGGCTTTAAAATTAATGATCTTGTCTGAGAGCTTCTTTAATCTAAAGAGCAACAAAATTCAATCTGTGAAAAATCTTGTAAATTAATCATGTTTTACACCAAAAATGAAAATATAGCAAAGTAAACTTTAGCAGCTGATGGATCAAACAGTGAGCTGGTTTATCAGTGATGAAGAGACGTCTAAGAACAGGAAGTGATGAGCGGATGTCACTCTGATCCATGGATGCCCAAGGACAGGATTGGTGGAAAAAGATCTTGATTTTCCAGAAATTGAATCTTCATAGAGAATTGATTGACGGCCCAGCTCTGCTTCCGAGCCTGTCCTCTCAGAATGGTTCTGGTTCGGATCTCATCTGGGTCTCGTTTTACAGCAGCGTCATGTTGAAGTGAAATCGGCCTCTGATTGCTTCAAAATGTTCCCCTCAGGACGGCTCGCTGTGCCAGGCTGATGTCCTGATGTTCTGCACCGGTTACAACTTCAGCTACCCCTTCCTGGACTCGGCCCGGCTGGGTCTGGAGATCCAGGACCACGTGGTGTCGCCTCTGTACCGCTTTATACTGCCTCCTGCCTTCCCCTCGCTCTTCTTCATCGGCATCTGCAAGATCATCTGCCCCTTCCCCAACTTCAACTGCCAGGTGTGTCAGAGCGTCTGCAGGTTGGGCTACAACCAACCAGAACGTGCTGCTGACGTACCTCTCCTCCTCAGGTCCAGTTCGCCCTGGCCGTGTTGGACGGGTCCGTCACCCTGCCTCCTCGAGAGCAGATGGAGGAAGAGGTGCGGAGGGAGCAGCAGACCAAGCTAGAGCAAGGCGTCCAGCAGAACCACCTACTGAAGATGGACCAGGATCAGTGGGAATACTGCGATGCGCTGGCCGGTTCCGCCGGCTTCCCACCGCTCCCACCAGTGGTCCGGAGCCTCTATGAGGAGGTGTGGCAGCAGAGACGGATCCACCCTGAAAACTACCGAGGAGTGAATTACCAGCTGGTGAGCGCCACCCAGTGGGAGCGGATCAACTGAGGACGGTTCAGGACAGAACCGGGACAGATCCGCTCTACAGGACGTTCCTCTACAAACGTCCTCCTCATGTTTTCCATCCCAGCTCTGTGTGATTGTGCTCTGGCTCCACCCGCTGGCCGTAGAGAAGAACTGCATCCTGAACTACCTCAATGCAGGAGTTGGTTTTTGTTTGATGGTTTCCACCACGTGCTGCACTTTAAAGGCTGATTATCGTCACAGATAAATATTTTAGATCTAACTGTTAGTTTAAAATGATCAGAAAATGAAATGAAGTTCTCCAAGGCTTTAGCTTCTGATCCAATTGTTTACTCTTATTTCCTGTTAAATTTAAATAAAGACTTTTGATATAGATTCCTTCTTAAAGAGTCCACATCCTTTTTTGTTTTTTTCTCTTTTACAAATATAAAATTACAACTATTAATGATAAATTAACAAAGGAAACTAAAACCCTGAAGCCTTCTTTCAAGGCCAACATGAAGGTCTATGTAGGACCAGGCGACCATGGATGACGTGAATCAAACCTTCAGGGACTCACGGGAATAATTTGTCAGGTTCCTTTAAAAACCACTGGCCTTGTCAAAGTGAGTTACATTCCTACTGATGGCTGCCCAGGGCTCAGAGAATGGAGGTAAAGGACTTTGAGGTTATAAAGGAGAACGTGTTGATGCAATTAAGCTTATATCTATACCTCAAATTCCCATCTCAGGTCACTTTATAGATCCAGATCAATCAGTCAGATTAAAGGTTCAAAGTTTCTATCTAAGGAAAACCAGCTGATTGCATCTAGTCATTGACTTTACAGGATTTTCTCCTCCTGGATGAGCAGGTAGAGAGAGTAGGTATTGACTCTTCAGCAATCCCTCACACCAAGCTTGGGTGCACCGACAGTGTAGAGGAAAAAACTCCCTTTGAACAAGAAGAAACCTCCAGCAGAGCCACGCCGAGTGTGAGCGATCATCTGCTAAGGCCGACTGGAGTTCAATGAGACCAAAGCAGACATGGGAAAGGAACATAGAAGCGCTGATCTATAAATACTTTCTATGTTAGAAAAGCTAACAATACACTAGCTTAGTACTTTATGATATGAGATCGATTTAACCCCATCCAGATGAAGTGACTGATTAATCAGCTTCATTTTCAGACTGGTCCAAAGACAATAACTTCTGTTGGGTCTGCATTCAGAAGCATGAAGTTTAGAGTCATCCAGGTTTTTGTACCTTCAAGACAAGCCTGAAGTCTATGTAAAGGGTTAGAACCATCATGATACAAAGTTGTAAACTGAAGAGGTTTTGTTAATTTGCAATTTGGATGAGGGAAACTTGAGGGTTAAATGTTCAAAAGAATTGTAACTCTTAACTTGGCCTGTATGTTTACAGTTACTGTCATTCAGCACGATAACCGTCCACAATTTTTCCCCTGATGGTAAAATAAATCAACTTAATTTTGCTGTTTTCCCTGTGTGTGCCGGTGGCTGGGGTTTCCACTAGCGTTAAATACACTGCGTGGTGTGTGATCACATGACTCCTTCATCCAGTCAGAACAAGCATAAACAAAGAGAATGGTGGATGAGCCAAGAGAAGAAGCGGCTAACAACCGTAATTAAAAATGATTTAATTCTGTGGAGACGAGCGCATGCAGAGATAAAGCTGCAGGCAGAGACGAAGTCAAGCGTGTGTAGATACTTTGTTGACGTAGTCAGTTGAGCTCCCGGCAGACAGGTTTCCAGCATAGTTTACAGTGAGTGCGGTCACCAGATTTGGTGACCTCATACGGTTATATGACACTATTACCTTTGACTTGAAGGAGATATGAACAACTAAATGATTCAGGTATTGTTTTCCAAGGTGAGGGATTCTTAATTTTTGGTACAGTGAAACCAGAATTACTTATTTTCTATAGGAAAAAAAAATATGTTGGAGTAAATATTCAGGTTTAGTGTAATTCTGTGTGAGGTGTAGTCAATCTCTCATTTAAAAAGTTGACACTTCACTGATCTCTGTATTGATGGAAATGCCATTTGTATCAGAACCATCTGTTACCACTTGTTAAACGTTGGGAAGGTCTTCAAGTTTCAGTTCCTTGATTCTTGATTGTCTTTGTAATCTATAACAGGAGATTAGGATTAGGTTATAATCTTCATTGTTTTTAATGTTTCGTTTACTTTTAGATGTTGGTTCAGATGATATTAAGATTGATATTAATCAGTGGTGGATAATCCAGCCCCAGAAGTAAAAAGCCAGTACAGAGATCAGTTCCAACCATTTTCTTTTCCAGCCCCATAATTTATCCATAACTAATGACCTAGTTAAGTGAATGGGATGAAGGGAAATTTGGCAAGATTTTTAGTTTCTTCACTTGGATTATCCACCCCTGATATTAATAAATTTTAATCATCTCTGTAGATTGACCTTTGACCTTTTGGTGAAAGTTTTGGTTCACCCAAAGTTTGATTATAGAAATGATAATTCTGTGAACAACTGATCCAACAGATTGAGTTTATGAGGATTATTATCAATTAAGGGCACTTTTTAATGTTAAACAACTGATTACCTATCCTGAAATCCTTCAGAACCAGGTGTCAGATGGGTTCATTTTTATATTGGGTCAAACTGAGATTGATTGTGTCATCAGTTTATAGATGAGGTCCAGTGGGTTTCTGAAGTGCTAAATAACTATCTCTATAGTTATTCTTAGGCTGCTGGAGGACATAGGGACCACGTTTCTGCTGTTTATTCTGCTTCTATTTTCCAACTCTGCAGTATTTGTTAGTTCAGTCTGTAATTTTATGCTCTCTGTTTTTTCTCATAATGGCTTCATCTGGTCTGCTCCTGTTTGGCTCTTCTGGAGAGAAATGTCAGCTGGGCCGCTGTCATCAATACCTTAGGTTATAGATGATAGAGTTTGACCTATTTTTCAGTGTTTGGTCCTATTTCTCTCCCAGTGATCGGTATGGGCTCAGCTTTGACTGTGACCAACTGGGATGTGCTCTCTTTCCTCCCTTTTACATGAAAACTGTGTCAGAGCTTGTTTGCTTACCTGCTCCTTTCCCAGACAGAACCACTTGTGGAGCTAGTTTACCATTAGCTTTTCTATCATCGGAAATATTTACAGATCAGCGCTATGTTCCATTTCTATGTCTGCTTGTGTCTTCTTGATTCCCAGTCAGCGTCAGCAGATGGCGCTCACACTGAGCCTGGTTCTGTTAGAGGTTTGTTCCTGTTAAACGGGACAGTGTTGCAGCATCCATGCTCAATGTGGGGGATTGCTGTAGAATCAATAACACAATGCAAGTGAATATCTTCCGTTTCTACCTGCTCATCAAGTGGGAGAGAATCCGAAAAAGTCAATGACTGGATTAAATCAGCTGGTTTACCTTGTATAGAAAACTTCTAAACAACACGTGTTGTGAAATTAAGCTATAGAAATAAACTAAATTGAATTTCATTGAATTTGATAAACTGATCTTTGTGATACCACGAAGGATCAGACATGTTTTAATTCTTACACAAAAACAGCAAAATACATCAAACTAATGAGGTCCGAACACAGAAACTGACCTGAGATGAAAAACAGCAGAAATGTTCAAACACAGAACTTTGTTCATTGTCTCTGCTTCTCCATCTGAGCAGCGGTTTATTCACAGCTGGGCCAGGAAACTAATCCACCTTTAAATCTTATGCAGCTTATAATAGATACAAACTTCTAGCAACTTAAAATTTCTTCAGAATTTGTCTTATTTAAAAAAAAAAAACTAATACCTGGTTGAGTTTAAAGGTCTCTTTACCCAGAAATCTAACTTTTTAAAGTTAAATGTGGGTGATGGTCTTTAATCAAAGCTTCCTGGAAAATTTGGAGTGCTTGTTTTTCTCATGTAAGTTTCTTGTTCAGATTAGAAAAGTCCAAAAGTCTTCCTTGAAGCGTGATTTTGGACCTCTTCTTTGATTAACACATTTACTGGAAGGGTGCTAACATTAGCCTGCTTCGGCATCTCCACTCCCGTCTCTGTTCCACCAATCTGGTACTCACTTGCAAGGAGTCAGTAAGTGTTGCTGCTTGGATAACCTTTTACTTATTGTGTAAGAGACCTGGAAAAGATTGTAAACCAGCTATGACTAACTACTAATGTTTCTAACACTACATCCACATACAACAAGCATACACAGAAGTTAAATTTTTCTGCGTACCCTCAAAGGAAAGAAGAGCTATTAAAAAGCGGACAGAATGAGCTCCATTTTACTTCTTTCTCCCTCAAAAGATTAAACATGAATTGAATAACAAAATCAGAAGTATTGAGTAAAATACCAGGCCACGACCCCCTTAAACCAAAGAAGAGCTCTGCACTGGGTTTTAGTCAGGATGTTTTTTTCAAAGTCTGAGCTGATGAAGCGGAAGGTTAGTCTTCCCTAACAGTGATGTCTGTTGATAGTACAATGAAATAGTTTATGGTTGATATCTCCAATGCAAAGCAGAGAAAACAGCCTCATCATGTTCACATTGTTGACGGCCATTTAAAGTAGTTAAAACAGGGCGGCTTTTATCTCTGTAGAAAGGCAGTCTCCAGGCAGTCGTCTTCAGATGTACACATCAACACACTTAAACCAAATACGTGGATTGTCAATGGGACACTGCAGAAGTTTGCTGAAAGATAAGGAGTTAATCCAACCATCTGAGTCACATTTGTTGGTCCAGAAACACTCATGAAAGAGACCTCTGCTGTGAGCAATATGGCTATTAATGTTGGTTAACAGATGTTTGTTTGTAATCTTGCTTTGTTGGAACTGATGAGGTCCAGAGCATTGTGCTAATGGGATGAATGACATTTTCTTTTGAAAAATCCTAGAAGATGATTCGTGAAGACTTGGATTCATCCTCTATCTGCAGTTCTCCCTCAACCTTCTCTGTTGCCTCCTGGTCGTCCTCTCCTGCTCCCTCCTTCTTCAGTATCGTTAATGGCCACCATAGGGTGCCATTTCTTCTGTCCTGGTGAACTCTCCGTTCTACTGGCCAACAACAGGGGGTGCCCTTATCTCCTGTTAGGAAGTAGAGCAGGGCATTGAGCCAGGCATTGCAGGATGCTAGAGGCCTGGTGACCTTATAGCAGATGGAGACGGTCTTCATAGCGTTGCAGCCACCAAGCTGCCCTCGCCGCAGGAGTAGGAACAGCGTCCGAGTCACATGGAAGGGCAAGAAGCAGAGTGCAAACAGTAGCGTAATTGTTACAATAGTTTTGATGGATTTACGTCGCCTCCTGATGTAGTGCGAGTACTGGGAGCCAGAGATGG
The DNA here is from genome assembly GCA_034780135.1 of Jordanella pulchra. Classification (NCBI taxonomy): domain Eukaryota; kingdom Metazoa; phylum Chordata; class Actinopteri; order Cyprinodontiformes; family Cyprinodontidae; genus Jordanella; species Jordanella pulchra. Next base: position 2,701 of record JAUZNJ010089623.1, on the reverse strand, counting down.
AAACTGAAGTTCTCTCGCGATCTCGAGCTCCTTCACCTCCTCCATCCCCGACCGCGCCATCGTCACCACCCTCTATTGAACTGGGAGGAGACTGCAGGCTCTGGAATATTGTCCGGACCACCTGAGAGTAGCACCAAGCGATGATAACGAAGGGCACAAAAAAGCCGATGAGATGAAGGACAATGCCATATGGGACATATTCAGCAAAGTCCTTATCGATGGCATCATCCCAGCAGTTCATATACTTTTCCTCAGTCCTGTTGTCTCCAAGTTCTGTCTTCTCAGGTCCGACAGCTCGTGCACCTCCTCTCGTAACTTCTCCTGTCTGAGCAAACCTGAAGATGGGACAGGTGAGTATGAAGACCACTAGCCACACGGAGGCGCAGGTCGCCTTCACCACCCGTTTGCTCTCTAGGGTGATGGTCCTCATTGGATGACAGATCCCCAGATACCTGTGGAAAGATCCAATGTCACTTTACATGTAACTGATACTTCATTCTATTCCCTTCCAGTCAAACTGATGCTGTTAAAGGACCACTTTATTAATTCCCTACTCTAAACACTGGCAGATAACACAATGTGTGGAAGCTCTCATGTAACCTATGTTTCCAACATGTCTGTGCAAATTCTCAGTCATTAGTTTGTGGTTGCATCATCCAGCCTGGTGCAGTCCCACAATGGGACTTCTGTCAAACCCCACTAACAAAAAGGGTTCTGCCAAACAGTTCTCACATGTGCTCATCCTCAGGTACTCCTCAGGTGCCCTGATACCTGCCTGTAAAGCAGGTAGCCTTCTGATCAACACACAACACAAACTCAGAAAGAACTAACTTTTCTGAAAAACACGACACTAGGATGCTTAAACTATTCAGGTTGATGCTGTGGAAGGGGTGTTCCACCTTTTGCCTTTGAGGATCAGTTTTAAACTTGTTAACAATCACAAAGACTTCAACATCTGAGAGTAAGGTTAAGACCTAGAGGTTCCCTCTTTTTTATTATTACACCTTAAAAATTGTCCATGAATACTTTAAACAGAATCAGGTAATGAGAAAGTTCTGATAGAGTCAAACCTTCTTGAAGACCATCCCATTCTCCTGCGAATCCCATTCTGCATTTGAGGCATACCTGGACTGCATAGTTCCTAACATTTTCTATCAAGCTATTCTATCAAACTTTTTGGTCGCAGACACTTTGAAGCAGAACAGGGATGATGATGTTTGTCAACGATGGAAAATCAAACAAACACTTTCACACCGTAACAAACATTTCCAGATTTACATCAGGATTTCCAGCTTCTTTTATCTGAACCGGGCTGAGCAGTTTTACTTAAAGACACGGGCTCATTGACCCATGGGTCCTTCCAATGGGGCCATAGACCGTCAGAGTTAACGGTGTGTAGCTAAACCATCATTAGGTTTGTGTGCCACTTCTAAGAGTGAAACTCTTTGGAAAAGCACGGATTGAAAGGAAAACCACAACGTTCCAGTGGCTGAACAGCCACCTGGTTGATGACGGGACCAACCCGAAAGAATAAACCCCCAAAACAACAAAGGCTCCTGTAAGTTGAAAGATTTTCCTTTTCCAAGCAGTTCAGGCTCAGTGGTTTCTGTGATCCTTCAGGAAACGAGTTCAGATTATTCAGCAGTTTTCCTTCCTTCTTAATACTAAACTCAAGTAAGAGGATCAACGGGCCTTTGCTTTCACAGCCTCTGATTAGAGCAGAGCTTTGAGGAAGCTCAGGTGTTCAACAGCTACTGTCCTTTCAGTGATTAAAGTTCAAAGGTCAAAAGCATCAAAAATTAACAGTACATTTAATGTCTGTACATGGAGAGCTGTACCTGTCTAAGGGAAGGGCAGGGCTTGTTCAGACAGCTAGACTGTTAATGAGCAGGGATGATTAGGGACATCAGATTGTAGAAAACACTGAAAACATCACAAACATAGACTGAAGGTAATGGGGTAGGCTATTGCTAAAGATCTAACATAAAGAAAATCAGAGCCTTAAACTGACTTTGAATGTTTCAGATAAAACCTGGTTATCCTAAAGTCTGGTTAAAGCAGGAATTTATTGACTGGAACCGAGAATTTCATGAGGTATGTCTTCAATTACACCCTACCTGTGCACAGAGATGCAGGTGAGGAAGAAGATGGAGCAATAGAGGTTGAAGTAGAAGAGGAATCGTACAAGGCGGCACATGAAGTCCCCAAACACCCAGTGGTCCCTCAGTACGTAGCTGGCCACCAGGAAGGGCAGCGACAAGCCGTACATCAAGTCTGTGGTGGCCAGGTTAACCATGTAGATCAGAGAAGTGTTCCAGCGCCTCCCACCACCAGCTCCAGTGCCATGGGGGCGGCATGATCGCAGCAGAACCACAGAGTTCAGAACCAGGCTGAAGACGAAGGTGAGTGAATAGCAGACGGGCAAGAAGACATACTTGTAGGATTCATCGATGCTGCAGGAAGACGGAGGGACGGAAGATGGGGTGGAGGTGTTGAGGCGGGCGCTCACCACAGTCAGAAAACTGATGTGTGGAGTGGTGCTGAAGACCCGGTTCAGGCCCATCATGAACCTCAGGGGTTTAAAGACGTACTGGTTCCAACTCCTCTGTCATCATAGCCCTCTTAAATCATCTATCTATCTATCTATCTATCTATCTATCTATCTATCTATCTATCTATCTATCTATCTATCTATCTATCT
>JAUZNJ010089612.1:0-22672 GCA_034780135.1 Jordanella pulchra | reverse complement strand
AGTCTGGTGCTACTGCTTGGGTGGAAAGAAAACCAGCAGCCACACGGCCCTTTCTGGAACCAGTTTGAGACCCCTGACTTAAAGGTAGCTACATTTTGTAAAACATCTGAAAATGGGTAAATAAATAACTCTCAGGTAATTAAGAAATATACATGTAACCCTGAAATAGACTTCCTACAGACTCTTGCATATTTAATTAGAAATCCAAGAGTGGACTTTATTGAAAGCACATTGTTTTACTACCTTGGTCTTCCTAGTAATTGAAATATCCTGCTTAATACCCAGCTACCATGTCTACCAAGTTACAGCGCAGCAGCATCTACAACAGATTGCTCCTCCTCATGCCTATGTTAAACAGCTATATCAGTGCCCAGTGAAGGCTTCCATCTCCACCAGGTTTGCAGGGTAATAGCCTGGAGAATGACAGATTGTAGGCTATTATCCTATTGGAGAATCAGTGCAACATCCATGAAAGTGTAAAGACAGTGCTTAATGATGCGAGCCATTTTGTTTTTAGGAAAAAATGTGGTCGGCTGTAAAGTTAAAGTTTTATTTATGTGTTCAGACTACAGTATTTCTAATTAAATGACCATACAGAAGTTTTCCTTTGAACCGATTTTGTAAATGACAGGGTGGTCCAAAGTTCAAATGTATTCAAAAGAGTTCAAAGATATGAACAGGTAATCTATTTAATTATTTATGTATGGATTTTCTTTTCCCTTTTCAATTAAAAAAACATTAAAAGACTGTGACAAAATTAAATGTTAAGGGAAGAATAATGAAATACATCTTTAATGTCTTTTTCTGGCTGGCTTCTAATTGCATATTTCTCCTGAAAACAAACACTATGGCTGAACAATGAACCCTCCCGAGGGAGCCTCCATAGATTAATTGAACAGATAGAAACCCACTAACATTAACATCTATGCATTTGTTTACTCTTTTTCAATGAATAATAATGGATCACTTCCCTTGAAGATCTCCAGCCCCCCATTAGTTACGCTTTTTACCTTGTGATTTGTAAACATTTCACTCTTGTGCTGCCAAAGAAAAATATTTTTAAAAGACAGTTATGAATGAGTTTTGGCATTTTTTTTTTTTGTTGTTGCACAAAAAGACTGTGACAAAGGATTCAAGTCATGTTGTACATATAATATTTGGATGACAGTTTTCATAAAAAAATCAGTTAACTTTCTTCTCGGGTTAAGAGAAAATGTTAAAAATAAGGACTTTTGAAAAAGGTTTTCTGACAGTCAGTGTTAAGTATTTTTATTAAGCTTGAAATAAAACAATTATTCACCAATTCAACAGATGATTACAACCAACAAAAAGCAGTTTTCCATCTTCATCATCTTAATTAGGCGTAATTGGTCTGAAACTGAACAATATTTTCTAAAATACTGTTTAAGGTTTGCACAGAGCAGGTGGTCTGCCTGTTGATGATGTAAAAGGAAACAAAGATAAGAAGAATATAAAATCACTGAAGTTGATACTGTTTACCTTTGTGAAGGATGTCATTTTTGAGTCAGATTCAACAAATCATCTACCATTTATGCTTCTGGAGATAGAGGCAGGAAGCAAAATGTAAGGGATAATACCCGACACTTTGAGGGGAATTATCCAACTTATTCCATGGTCCCTTAGAAAAGAAAAAAAAAAATTAATTACCTAATCTTTTTTGATACTGTTAAAAGCTTAAGCTAAGTGGCTGCAAGGACTATTTTTTATGTCTTGTTGTAATGCGTTGCCAAGGTAACCGGCTCTGGCCACTAAACCCGCAGCTCATCCTTCCTTTCAAACGAAAATCCTGCAGCCAATAAGATTTGAGTATTCATCGAGACCATAGTATAAACACAATTTATTAATCTCTTCATCTTTTACTTTAGGGTAAATACTTACTCCTAAAATGCACTGTTTACTTAAAGCAGAACTCTGAAAGTGCACTTTTCACAAACAACTACAGGTACTTGGTTCCAGGCACTTAGAGATTCACTTCCATACAGAAAGCCTGTATTCGTATCTTCAGGTAACACAGAATACATGGCAGATTAAATAATGCTACTTACGCTTTGGTGATAGTATCTAGGTGTTACTTTGCTGTATGTCTTGTACCATATAAGTTGGTTGTGCTGTTCTTTTTGCCTCTCTTTGCAGGTGGTGAAGCAGAATGAAAATGTTTTATCATTGTCTTCCTTTCTCATCTTTTCTCAATTTTTTTCTCTCTGTTTTTCTTTTCCTGTTCTACTTACATTGTAGTGTTCATTTAATCTGTAAAGCTCCCTGCATAATTATAATAAAGCAATTTATATGTATAAAATCACTAGGGCTATCACTATGGCGATAGCCCTACTGCTCCACTTGTAAAAGCGAAATCTGTTGGGCTCTTTTTGGCATCAAGACAATTATTCTAATTGCCACTTCGCCAGACAGGACACTGTTAAAAAAACAGAAAAAAAAAACAGAACTCTGCTAATGTGTTATGCTCCGGGTAAGCTTTTTTAATTTTTTCTCAAGTTATAACCACAGATGTAATAGACAAACCCAAGGTAGAGCATAACTGTTCTGTAGAAAAAAAGTATATTGTTTCACAAAAAGAAAACTTTTAAATAACTGTCCAAATAAATTTCAATGCAACCGATGGCCTCAGAAGGTACTTGCATTTTAAAACAAAGTTCACTTGAGTTTAATTTAACCTCAGGTTAAATCTTTGAAGACTGTCACATATTACATGAATCTCCGGGTTGCCTGATCTGTTGGGGATTTTGAATTGTTTTTACATGTTAAGTGCACAGTGTACTGCAACTCTGAATGTTGAAATCGTACGTTGTTCCATTTCTCACACCAGCTTCTTGTCACTCGGGACAAAACCTCACAGTATTTGAAGAGCATTATGTTTCCATGACAGCCTGTTGAAATGCTGAAGTGCTGCCACTGAAAAAGTAACAGATAAATGCATAAAACTTTGAACAACGAGGACAATGAGGTATGCTGTTTATTAGTAGCTGTTATGTTTTTTTCTATATGGTTTGCATGTGCAACGATTGGCAAACGATAGTATCTGAAAATGAAGCTTAACTGTGGCTTAAACATAATATTCTGATAGACTGGAGATGCTGAATTTAAATATCTCTCCAATTCAGGAGAAGGCGCAGATCAATAGTCCTTAGGATGCACCATGAGATCCTCATTTAGCACAGATAAAGACGACCAAATAGATAACTTATATAATTTAGTTATATAATTATATTACCACACCAAAGTATGTCTGTTTTTTATAAGTTCTGTTCTATACAAATCTGGCATTTATGATAGAATGGCGAGTTCAAATAATGTAATCTGTAAACCTATTTACATGTTTCAAAAAGTCATGTGGAAGACACAGCAAGGAAGAAAATGTTGAACCTTTTACTGCATATCTATTTGAACACATTATCCTTAAACTAAACCATATTTGATAGTGACATGCTTTGGGAATGTGTTTCTTCAGCTAGAAAAGTCAGTTATTCAGAGATGTGGATGTAACTAAGTTACTGGCAAACCTGAAAAAAAAAATAACTGGACAAAAAAACAGAGAGTGTGGTTGAGGCAGAAGTTCACCTTCCATGAGGACAACACTTCGAGGCATACAGCAAAATTTCCATGAAATGGTTTATATCAAAGTATATTCATATATTAGAGTGTCCTAGTCAGGGCCAGGAGCTTAATTTAATTGAGTAATGATTACTAAACCTGACAATTGTTACACATAGACATTTTTGATTGAATCTGATAAAGGAAAGCCAAAAAGAACAGACATAAAATTACATTTCCAAATGTACAAAGTAAGTTAAAACAGACCCTGAAAGACTTAAAGCTATGATAGCAGTGAAAGCTGACTTTACAAAGTATTAACTGGGTTCTAGAAAGCATTCAGTGGATTGAATGCAAATATAATCCACACCTTTCCGGTTTTTACTTGTAGAAAATGTTAAGGCTATGTGAGATTTTCCTTTCACCTCTGATTATGCACATTTCCTTTTGTTGATCTGTCATAAAAATTACAAATAAAACACACATAAGTTTAACACTCTGATATGTGAAAATCACAATTACCCTAACCCTAAATGAATAATAAGCCAGTAAAAATACCTGATTGATTTCTAAAGTATACTAAACCTTTAAATGTTTCCTTTTTTTATGGCATTGGAGAACACATTTTACCATCTTGCCAAAAGGTGGTTTACGGTGACTTTCATGCCTGAGTGAAGAGGATGTTTGCAAAGTGGTAGCATTGATCAAACAACCACTGAGTGAATATTACACTAATAGCTTACAGTATCAATATGTTATGGTTCACTGCTGTGTATGTTGCTGATGTTGCGTCCAAGATTATCGAGTTACTCCCATCATCGTTTTGCAGACAACAAAATACTTAGCCCAGTTGTTCAGTTGATAAAAAAGCATGCAGTCCATCACATATCTTATATTAACAGGAGAGAAACATTTAGCTGACTTGGCTTAGAGCCGTAAATACAGCAGCTTAGTTAGTACACTATGTGGATGGGACACAATTACCTAACGCTAACTTTGCATTGAGTCAGCACTATTGTTCCTAATCATATGCAATGAGAAAATAAACCTGGATATGTACCGTATGCTGGCTTACTGGAGCTGTATTGAAATGAGAGCATTTCCCTCTTGTCTTACAAAGCATTCATTAAGGAGCTGGGAAATATGACATCATTAATTTCTCACAGTTTGAAGGAAAATTACACTGTGTGGAAATCATTTGATGATGTTAAATATTCCAGGAGCTTTGAAAAGTTTCACTTTTTAACAAGTCCACTGTGCCTAAGGGTTGTGGTGGTGGTGCTAAGAACAGAGAAAATCAGTGAAAATGATGTTGCTTACGCACAAACTGCTGTGCTTCACACTCAGTCTGGAGTCCATTTTTATTTGAAGCATTAAAAGCTCATAGTTTGAATGGCTTTTTTATTTGTTTTCTGCAGTTTTACCTTTCATCAACATTTTGCTGTCAAGCTTTTAGACATTTCTGTGCTTTATAACAGCAAAATGCTGTGTTTGTGCAGAAGTACTTCCGATATAAAAACACCTAGAAACATCAAGCTACTCTTTACACATTTAAAAGAAAAGTACTACCCTCTTGGATTTAATGGGCAGACTATATATCCTGAGGATCTATACACATTGTTTTTTTTCCTAACCACCATACTTTTGAACAATTTTAGCAAAAGGTACAGAGAGGACAAAATGCAGTTTTGATGAAGGAACGACAGTTAAAGACACTTTGTAGGATAGCTGGTCAGATAACTGATGAGCAGTAATTTTAGCTTTTATTTAGACCTTAGAAGTTGTGGATTGGAATGTGATAAAAGGAAAGTCTTATTTGAGACATAAGAAAGGTTGAAAGTCATTTGGTTTTGCTTTGAAGTAATGTGACATGTGCTGCTTCTCCTGCAGGACTATGAAGCTTTTTGCTTTATCAATGTAAGAAAGCTTTTGTTAAAGGAATTAAATCATAACTGTGATTTTCATAAACAATGTGCTCTCTCAGCTCCGCTTTTGCGCACTGCTCGCACATTCTTAGCGTACAAGACAGTTTATACAGCGCATGATATAAAATTCAACATAAACTGTAAATCGATTCGACCAATAACATTTTGTTTTTCTATATCATTTTGAACCAATATATCCTTTGGTTTCCAACTTAAAACCAATATTGAAAATACAAGAACAGTTATTTTTGCTCGCTATTGTAAATAAAAAATATTTAAAAAATGAAAATGAATAGGGGATACATTCATCCCATTATTATGTCGATATCACCTCTTATAAAATCTTGTCTTAATGACCGCTATCACAGATGACCTCAGCCTGCTGGACTGAACAGTGGATGTACAAGTCGGCTTTACTGAAAATCAGCTGTTCTAGTTCATGAGCTACTCTACCATCACAGTTTAAAATATCACTATCAAATCAGTGTTATAATATAATTAATACATTTAAGAGTTATGTTTGGATGAATATGTTTAATAAATGTATTTTTCCTTTAAAGAAAGTGCATCAAAGAGTGTCACAGGTGCGTAAATAAATAATCCAACAGGAAGAATATAATGTGGCAGCCTGAATTATTTATCAGACTAAGCTTCCAGAACAATGAAACTCAGCGGTTTGATAATCCAACAAGCACACAGTTTAAGTTGTACCTTTTAACAGTGTCGCGCTATGCTCCATGTGAGTTTTGTTTTTGTTTTTTGTTTTTGTTGCTCAGTTGAAGTACATGATGAAGCAAAATCGTAAACAGGGGTCAGATATTTCCATTCATAAAAAGCTGTGGGAACTAAAACAATGCAATCTTTCACTAGTATTGTGTTAACATACTTGTTTCGATATGATTACTTTGCTTAACAATTGTTCTCGTTTTAGTTTGCAGTGAAAACATATGTTTAAATTTTTATAAACATTTTTTGTTATGTTCCTGATGCATGTAACAGGTATTTCTTGGTTGAGTACCAGCATTCCAATAAATTTACTCCAAAAAACTGAAATTTATGTCGATTTTACTTAAAATAAGTGCACTTTTTCTTAAACTGAGCGGGTAGGTGAGGCAATTTGTCAATGGAATAAAACAATTTACATTTTCAGTGAGAAAAAAAACTGCAGCCTCTTATTTCAAGTGCATGATATCTAATTATGTTATTTTAAGGGTAAAAATACTCATTTCATTTGCAGATCATCGTATTTTCCCACTAAAATTAAAGGTAAATACACTTATTTTAAGAAATTTTTACAAATTTTTTGGATAGATTTTTCAGCGTAAATTGTACTTTTAAGGACCATCTGAAAGTCTTTGTCTAAATCAATTCGTAATTTTACTATTGAATGGAGTTTTTGATTCATGCTTTTAATACTAATTAAAACAATGGTGGTTCCTGTAAAGTAAATGGTTAGGGGAGCTGTAGCACAGCATGGATAGCTCAGTCTCTGTCTAGTATCTCCTTTAAGAGGTATGCAGCCATTTTCTCTTGGTTTCAGAATATATACTAACTTAATTTTTTCTAAAAATTAAAATAAAACATCCTACTTTCATCACCCTTTATCTTTTTTTTTTTTCAAAAAACTTGATTTTCAATCCTTTATATTATTTATGGAACCACCTAGAAATATATTTTCGTAAGCAACAAGAAAATATTTAATAAAGATGTAATATGCTCAGTTATGCTGCTTAAAATAAAACATTTCATGAGAATTTATTATCAGATTTTTAACTTCTTTTTGCCGTCATTTGTCACTAACCTTCATTTTGTTTGCGAAAAGAGCCTTTCATCTCCCTCTGTTGTTTGTTGCATGGATGCAATCACTGATGACTCGTATGTGATACCAAAACATCAGACATGATCGCAATAATGCCTGAGGTTATACACATATACAAACTAACGTTTTTGATTAGGCTTGCTCCTCTCTGGGAACTAAAAGGGCAAAAGGGAAGCTTTTATTTACACATGAGCATTAGTACAATGAGGTCAAGTTGGAGCTCTGCTGTAGATCATCTGAATTTAGCATAATCGGCCTGAAGCAGAGTCACTGGCACATTAGTATCTTCAATGCCCTTCTATTCTGTTAGATATTTGGAAGCAAATTTAATAGATATTCTTAATCTAGATTTCATTTTTTTGTTACTTTTGCTGGTACTTAAAGATTCTTTCAAGATAAGCATCATAATCTGGATATTTGTGGAGATGCTGCAGAAAAATTAAAAACTGAGCGACATATTTTCTCTGACTTCTAGCTAAGCAATAATAGATCTCAACTCATTAAGGGGCCACAGTAACTTTGCTTTGGTTAGTATTTAAATAAGCTTCCCTCAGCAGCTTGCCTATTTGATATTCATCTGCTGCCCACTGGAGGGTTTCTAATGAATTTTCTTCTGCTCTCATTAATGTGACTTTTCAGCCTTGTTAATAGCAGGACCAGAACGCTTGTTTGGTCGGTCAGCTGGTCGGCTAATTGGGTTGACGCTTTCTACAGAAACTATCATATATTTGATGGATTTGCATTCATATGAGCAGGGGCAGTGTTATTGTATTATATATTTATTATTTTTTTATTTTTTTTAATAAAGGCGGTTTAGCCCTCTGCCAAGGATAGTATGCATTGGACCCAAAACAGGATTTTTTGCATTATTACAATGTCTGTATCTCACTGCTAGTGTCGCTGAAAGAGTTAAATTTGAGAATTAAGTGTTTTTTTCTTAGATTGCAAGTTCCTGCTAAATAAAATCAGACTAACTCTTAATTAAAAGCATTTCAGAACTAAAACAATGAGTAAGATCTCCTGACTGAAACTACTCTAAACTTGGACAGAGGTATTTAACTACATTTTTACAGAAAATTATTAATATTTTCATAAAAATTTTAAGACTAACACGTAATTAAAATGTTGTCAAAGTTAACAATGTATAAAAATATTTAATTTGCATATATCTCTGAAAATAATGTTTAATAGTGTGTAATAAAAGAAAACTGAAAAAATTACACCCCTTTAATCTCTCAGCCATGGCCTGTCATCCCCTTTCCCAGTTTTTATTGATGGTGACAGAACTTCCCTTTTACTTTTTAATAAAATTTCTAAACTCATAGCTTTCTACGAGTAAATTTGCCACACACATTCACGTCATGCCATGATTTCTCATTGAACTCTTTGTTTGACTTAATGGCCTGCTTATGAGAGTGGCAACACTGATTAATTGAATCCTGTCTAGAATTAGTGATATTAAAGTGTTGATGACACAATATTAACATTTTATAGTATGTTTTGTAAACCTAAACATTATTACTGATGATTGATGTGATCATTTCAAGGGTTTCCCATAAAATGTTTTGGGTCAAAAAACTCTGACATTCAAAGCACTCTAGAGCCGGGAGTGATGTATACAGTAGAATGATTGAGAGCTTTTCATGGATAAAGAGACAGCTATACCTTTGTGTTGGGTTGCAGGTTTTTTGTTTCAGCCACCATAAGGATGGTGTTGGCTTATTTATGTTTCCTAAGGATACTAAACAAACTAGGTGAAGCAGGTCCGGTGAGATCGTAAGAAGTTGGAGAACCCCACAGTGCCTGTTGTGGGCTTAAAACATTTTGAAATGGATGTGTCTTTTTATTTTTTTCCTTCACTTAAAGAGTTTCTTGATCGCTCTGTAAAACACTACCATGAGCAGTTGTCAGCAGCTGTACCTACACAGTCCCTATGTGGTAGAGAGAGAGGAAATAAGCTCATGTTTGAGCCAGACACAGGCGGATTGTTATTAAGAACCTGATAATTTTGCTTCCAGCGCTTCCCCTATTTAGCTCCACACGCAAGCCGAGATGTTGTTCAGGTAAGAGAAATCTTACAAATGTTCAGAAAAGAACCACAGGCTGATGTGGGGCTTAAGTTGTAGATTAGGTAGTTTTGTGTATTTTTGCTTTTTAAAGTAAATATTTCAAAAGCGCTATTGTGGAGTTTTGTAAACATGGCATAATAATTGTCCAAAGTTCGTACAGGTACCTGTTGTAGGCATTTTTGGCAGTCTTTCTGAGGCTTTTTTACAAATATCAAAATTATTATGTATCGAATGAAATTGAAAAATGTATCGTTCATGAATGTTTTATAGACAGTATGGCATGATGTCAACAACAAATGCAAAGGGGTAAATGCACAGAGGTACAGGCATTTGTATGGACAGACAATGAGGTGTTCCACACAAACACTGTAGAGGAGAAAAACAATTCTGGGTAAAAAAAAACACAAAACCTCAAGTGACTTCTGAAACACACAAGTAATTCTGAAGTCTGCTATGGTTTTAGTTTTTTGTATTGTGGATTCATGCATGTGTGGTAAAGGAGAGGCAAAGCCTACTTTGACACACAAGTGAAAACCTGACTGTTTGTGGCAACTTAAAAGATTAGGCCTTTTGACATGGAGCAACCACAGGGGTTGGGTTGATTTTTTCTTAAATTTCATTATTGGCACATTGGCATGTTTGTAGAATGGTCTTCTGGAGTTTGTAGTATCTATTTGTGAGAGTAGGGATACGGAAGGGGGGGCTCAGATTTCATTCAAGAATTACATCTATATTTTCACAACCTGATTCCTGTATTCTTTTCTAAATCTGATAAACTTGTATGTAGTATTTCTTTCTATTTGCAAGCTAATCTAGTAGGGAAACATCAAGGCCTTAATATAATCTATTTATTTAATTTTGAAGTTAAGGCATTTGTCAGTTTCTGTCTTATCGTTTCATTTGTTTCTCCATCGCTACTGTCTCTAACTTTGCTGGCTTTGTGCACCCCAGTGAGCAAGGATAAGCTAAGAGGTCACTGAGCTGTAAGTGAATCAATTCAAAATGCAGCTATATACAGAAAAAGAATTAGGCTTTTTAGCCACACCTCTTCAGATAGTCCTCTTGATCTAACTCCCTTGAACAAGGGGAGACTTTTTATTTTAAAATAACATGTGCTAACACAAGTAGCAGCAGCCATAGGAAGGCTCTGGGTTAGGCTTCTGGGGAAAGAGAGGCTTAAATTAAATCGCTGAAGTTAACAGTCTTCAAAGGAAGTAGAGAGGTACCCCATTCCACTCAAATAGTCTCATGTTCAAAAAGATTCATGTAATGGTGGATTATTACATGGGGTGTAGTTCCACAGATATGTAAATATGCTTCTGCACCTTTTATGTACACTGAACATTGTACACTCCGAAGGCCAGGGAATAAAACAGGGATGATATGAGACACACTGAAGAATTTAAGCAGCAAGCTTCAATGATTTTGCTGTTATAGCGAATCACTGTCTGCAAGATCCAATGTGCTCTTCAAATTTGACTCATAAAAGCATGTATTTCATTTATTTCTTGCTGCCATAATTCTGGATATTGCAGAAAGTCAGATCTGTCAGTTTGTTTCATGCAGAGGAGATGGGAAGAAGGAATCACTCTGCTCTGCTTTAATGAGCTTTTCTGCTATCTTTTGTGTTAGTAATAACTATCACTAGTATTAATAGCTAGAAGGGGAACTAGAACACACAGTACTGTGCAAAAGTTTTAGTAAGATGTGAAAAAAATGCTGTAAATTTTTCAAAATGGAAGTGTTAATAATTTAATCTCATCAGTCAATAAATTGCAGTGAATTAACAAAAGAGAAATCTAAATCGAATCAATATATAGTATGACCACCCTTCTCCTATAAAGCAGCACCAAAACAGTCTACAAATACAGATCTGTTCTTCTCCAAGATGTTTGGAAGAACCTACCACAGATCTGTAGTTGTAGATTTTCTCACATCTTATCCCTGACACACTCAATGATATTGAGATCATGGCTCCATGGGGGCCATACCATCACCTCCAGCACTTCTTGCTCATTTTTTTACAATGATGATAGTTCTTAATGACTTTTGCTGTATGTTTAGGGTTATTATCCTGCTGCAGAATAAATATCAGGACAATCAGATGCCTGATTGGTAATGTATGGTTTATAAGTAACTGTCTGTGTCTGAGGACACAGAACACCATTAACCCTGACCAAATTCTTAAACTCAATTTAGGGCTCAGTTTTAGGACTAAGTTGTGAACTGAGTTAAGGTTATGTTTAGTGTTATATATATTGGTAATAGGTAGGGTTAGGGTAAGGATGATAATCTTTGTTAGCCCATACAAGTGAATGCAAAATACATAGAAATCAATGCATTCCCCATAAGGATGGCAAAACATGTGACTCTTGGCGTCTGTGAGAGAGATAGAGAGAGAGAGAGAGAGAGAGAGAGAGAGAGGGGAATCTAAGACCCCTGGTCCAGCAACTATTTTAGCCTTACAGTATAACGAATGTCCTGACACAGGATATGGGTGATTTGTCTGCTTCAAAATATATAATCATACCTAAATATATAATCAAACAGCATAAGCATGAGATGCTTACTAGTCACCATTAGACTTATCCAAAACAATCAATAATTCATCTGATAAATTAATTTCTAGTGAAGGTAAATTGGCTACAACGAGGTATTTGTGAGGTGTGGAATTTAAAAGATGGGAGATTGTTTTTCAAAGTAAATAATAGTGTTTTCTGCCTCCCAAAGGAAGCTTCTAATGAGCCCCTCATTTATCACAATTAACCTGGGCCGAGAATGGTGCTTTGTTAATTAGACATGAAACCATGTTTAATGAACGTTATGCACATTTAGAGGCAGTGACTCTTATTGATAAATACAGACTACTATATAAATGCTGAAGCTCTTTTGTAAGAAATGGTTAACATTTGTTATGCATGAGAAATGACACATCTGTATTATTTTTGTTTCTAAGCCACAATGCTGACTAATATCATGTAATTCTGAGCCATTTTGTCAAGATGCAGCAGCAAAGTTCACATATTCTTGCAGGATTTGATGTAATAGACAATAGCAAAGTCTTGTCAGTAGAAAAGGAATTTGACTGTTTTTCAGAAGTTTTTACTATTAAAGATAAAAAGGTATGGCATGGAATGGAATTTACCCTGTAGCAGTAAGTATTATACTAACAGTCAAGAAAGCGATACCTGCCATTAAATGAGTTTGGACATATAAATGTAAGGAACACAACACGAAAACTTGGTTACAATTGCATACAGATTTTGAGCTTACATCAGAATAATTTAGCATGTAAGTCACATTATCACTCTCATTTGGGGATCAGTGCCTTAATAATGACAGTGCGATAAATTAAGACTTAGCAAATAATAAACTTTACTTAAGTCTTAGAACCATTACAAAGTACTGCGGGCTATGCATGTTAGCAATGAGTTGCCATTTGTATTTTTTACTACTTAATAAACTGCACACAGACTGCAAGAGATGGGCAGTGCTTGATATGTGTTGTTACATTGCCGGATGCAGCACTTTAATATTCAAACAATACTTCTCAGTAAGACATTATAACTTATTATATGGTCTTGTCTCAAAAACCGTATTACCTAGTTGATATTTTATTACAGCTTTGGTTTAATTAAAATATTTTTTTTTTACTGGCTGTTATTACATAATTTGTTGCTACACTCTTTCACTTAGATATCCCAGGATCCACAGTGGAAAGCATCCATCTATCCATCTTCTCTCGATGAATCTGTCAGGTTCATGGTGAGCCGGTATCCATCTCCAACATTTTATGGGTGTTAGGTGGAGTACACCCTGGACAGGTTGCCAGTCAATTGCAGACTTTATTAATTCCAGAGGAAAAATCAATGTAGCAGCAACTGATGGGCAGTTTTTCGTTCTGTCTTGCACTGGTTTTGGAAAAGTCTCCTACTGAAGACATTCTGTTGTTTAACTATCTTCTGAAGAGGATACTCACTGTTGTCCATCATTTTCTCCACTTTATGAAGAATTCTTCTTTGTGAAATCATCTCCAGAGGTTCTACAACAGAGCCAGCCTTATTTATCAGCTTGTTGAGTGTTTGTAAGTAATTTGCTCTGATGCTGTTACCCCAGCAGATGATGGAGGAAGATCACACTGTCCAAAATACATTGATAGAAGATACGCAGCATTTGTTGCAAATGTCTGCAAATCCTTACTTATACAAATATTTACTCCTGCTACTATAGTAAGGTAAAATTTTGTCGTACTTTATACTTTTTTAAATCAGTATTGTGTAACTTTTAGCCACTAGGGGTGCTAGATCCATACATTCCAGGTTTAGCTTCCCTGTAGGCCAACTACTTTTTAAAGACAAGGCCATATTCACTCGTCTTGATTCAAGTATTTTACTTAGCTACATTTGAAATCACACCTATAACGGAGTTAAAATAAACACCGAAGAAAAGAAAAAACACAAATATGGAAGCAAAGGGAGTGATGCACCACCTGGGTTAAGAATCAGATTCTGAACGTTGAAGGACCTTAAACAATTAAAAATAGTTGAGATTTTGAATAGAAAAAAACAAACAAAGACACCTAATGAACTCCACATTTAACTAAAAAAAAAGTTATTCAATATTTCAACAAGGCAGCGATCCAGGTCCACATTATATGAACAGATAACCAGGAAAAAAACATTTTCAGACACAAAATTAATCTGCAGTAATCAGTTATTTTAAGGAATTTCTTAATTCAGTTTAAGAAATTTTGACTAGAAAAGGCACTCTTAGTACAATTCGTATAACATCTTGAATTGTGTTGCTACTGAATTTGCTATGTAAGTTAATTTGCCTTAGTAAATTAACATGCTGCAAGAAACAAAGAAAAGAAAGCATTTGAACTGAAAAAAATATTTAAAATCGAATCGTAAATAATGCTGGACAAATAATTGCATTTGTACTTTAATTACAATTTCAAAATAACAAACAGTCACTTAACATTTAATTAGAATAAGACTTTCTCACTCCAGCTTTTAAGGTAGTGATAATATGCTTAAAGTGACTTTATGGTATGGTGACCAGACGTCCGAATTTGTGTGGTACTGTTCCACATTTGTCACTGCTGTCCTGCTGTCCCATAAACTGAACTCATAAAAACTCAGAAACTTTGTAGTGAAACATCTACATGCTTGGGTTAGTGCAGAGGAAAATCCAAATAAAACTGCACTCGCAGATTTTATTGAAAACAAAAAGCAATTTAGATTTTTGACAAAATCTTTCATTCCTAATTGTAAATGACTAAACCATGCAAAACAATTTACAAAAAATCAATTCAGTGCTGGGAAATGCCACCTGAGGAGTTCTTGATATAACATTAATACAGGATATTTCATTTTCAAACTGTATAGATTTTCTGTACAGTTCTGGCTTACTGCTTTGGGTGTTTTTTTTTTTTTGTTCTTTTTTTTTCTTTTAACAAATGTCATGTTTTAGAGTGTTTTTACACCAATTATTGTATATTTGATTTCTAAATGAGTCTGTGATAATTGTGCTGCTCAATTATTGAATATTAATCCAATAATTGTTACAGCCATACACTACAGTCTACAGAGGGAAATGCTATTAAAAAGCTGTGAGATGGCTAAAAAACGGATGTATAATGGTGGTTTGTGTCTGAATGAATTAATTATACTATTTAGAGGAACCGTCGTAGATTATTCTGACTGAATGGCAAAGAGGCGTTGTACATGGTTTTACAAATAGAAGGAAAGTCAGTTTTGACACCAGTGATTTTGTTTGACCAGGCAAATGCAAGGTGATGAACATGTGCTTTTCTGATGAACTTCAACCCCAGGCCTGGCTCCAAGGTGAGTTCCAGGCTCTGCCAAGTGACATAATTGGCCTTGCTTGTCTGGTCATCATGAAGCTTTTGAGCTGTTCTTTGGTTGTCAGATTCCAGGGGAGGCTGGGGACATGGAGTCTGAGTAAACCATGTTTTTGCCTCTGTTGCAAATGAAATCCACCCTGATCACCCTTGGTCTCTGATGTCTACTGGCAAACTGGGGTCTCTCGACAAGAGGGGGATATTGAGAGTGTGTTTCAACTAAAGGGGGATCCCACTTCTCAGCATCCCCACGAAGGCCTATGCCAGGGTGCTGGAGATGAGAGTCCAGCTGTTTGTTGAACCTCGGCCTCTGAAAAAGCAGTGTGGTTTTTTTGTCCCAGCGTTGGAACACTAGACCAGCTCTACACCCACTGTAGGGTACTTGAGGTATCATGAGAGTTTCCCCAATGGGTTCATAAATGCTTTTTTAACTTGAAGGCATTTGATTGTGTCCACCTTGTGCAGCCCTGTAGGACAAACTCAAGGAACACAGAGTTGGATGGATCCTTCACTAGGATCAATCTGGTCAATATACAAGTAGTCTGCATTGCCAGCATTAATTTGGACCTGTTCTAGGTGCATCTTGGACTTCAGAAGGGCTGCCGTCTTCTACCAGTACTGTTTATAACTTTTATGGACAGTATTTCTTGCCGCAGCCAAGGGCTGGAGAGGTTTGGTTTGGGGACCAGTCGAGTTCGCAGCTGAGTGTGAAGTGGCCATGAGAAAGATATGGTCAATCAGTTCCCAGTCCATGGCTCTTGACAGGAAAAAATGGACTTGCCCTCTTCAGGTGGAGCAGAGCTCCTATCTCAAGTGGAGAGGTCTTGTTTACGAGTGAGGGGCAAATGAAAGACAGGAGCTTTTGATTTACTGTTTGGGCTATGTTCCTTCCCTTATCTATGGTCTATGTACTTTTTACGAATTTGGTATAACTGCTTTGAATGGGTTGCTCTTGAAGGCTAAAGGCATGGTTTAAAATCTCTATAGTTATAGTTTTTTTAATTATGAATTGATTACTAAATTATTTGATGGTTTTTTTAATACTTGATTAACAAAAATTATTTTGAGTAATTGTTTCAGCCTATTCATATAAGAGCCGTTTGTCCTCCACATCAAGAGGAGTCAGTTGAGGAGGTTGAGTCTGCTACCCCACAAACCTGAATAAATTAAGGATGAAACTTTAAAACAATGGTTTAAATGTAGTGTAAATACTGAATTTCCCTTTGGGGATTAATAAAGTATATTTGAATTGAATTAAATTGAATGTTCAATTTAAGGTTATGCTACAGTATTAACAGATGAATCTGTTTGAAAGTCTTTTTGCATATCTTTACCAGAAACACCAACCATGTCAATTTTATTTTTGCAGTACAGCTTGAATAACTGATTGACAAGATAGTTACCAAAGAGATCATACTAAAATACAACATAGTGAACAGCAATACACAGTCACATCCTGCAGAGTTTATTAAAGCATTTCATGACATTTTCATAACAGCTGTAGCATCATTTCGCAGTTTGAAGTTTAAACTAGCTTTTTCTTCAGACGACAAACGAAAAGGGAAAACTGCACAGATTCCTTTTAGTTGCATTCATAATGTCCTCCACCTGCCTCTTTTAAAAAAGAAACAGTTTAAAGGAAATGTGATGACTCAGAGTTTATGCAAGTTGTTTACTTAGAGCTTGGGCAATTTTTACATCCTTATTCACAACTTGTCATCAGTTTAAATTAGAATTGATTGGCTGCATGTTTATTTTGACAAAGATTGATATAGAGGTGGGTAGTTACCCTGAAGCAATTAGAAATTGAGAAAGTATCAAGAATAATTCACTTCTAACATATGTTAGTAAATAATTAAAAGAAAAAAAGAGACTTAATGTGTAGATGTCTCATGATTTTCATTTTTTTCACATCTCTTTTTTCAACACATGCTGAACTGTAAAGAAAACCATACTGCTTTTAAAAGGTTTGTACTAGTCCAGCAACTCCAGTTTAATAGTGTGTACAGATGTGGTGGTAACAGAGCAATGTTAAAAGGAAACCATAAACATCTGATCCTCGGCGACATAAAACACAGCTCTACACCGCAGAGCTAAAATACAAGCAGAGAGGGCAGAGGAAACTTTACATACACACCCTCTGTAGACATCCGTGACCTCATAAACTCTGTGTACCCTTGCCAAGGAGTTGATTGCAGGGAGATCCCATCATGTAAATCCTGCCAGCCTCTCTAAGGCATAGTCTGTCACGATCGACTATACTGTCCAAAGCTGGCTTCCCCAACATGAGCATTTGCTTGGAATTAACCAAAGTGACACAAATCCCATCTTTACTACTAATAGAGGGTTTAGATTTAGCCTTTTAAAGCTAAATATCCATGTGTAATTGCTATAGAGGCTCTGTTTATTTTTTTATTTCTGTACTACTGGGTTACTCTTACACGCTGGTCTTTTTAACTTATGCTTATTTTTTGATGTGTCATGCATTTTTAATCAGATTTACAGTACTGTACTCTTCAGTGTGATTACTAACAGCTTGGTTTATCAGATTTGGTTTAAAGGTTGCTAATGACATGAAAAGGCCCATTAAGGGCATGATAAGCCTTTAATGAAGTTAAATGTGTTAATGCTTGGTCGGCAGATGATGGATCCTATTCTGAAAAGCAAGTAAAAAAAGATAAGCTTTTAATAAACAGAGAAGATAAAGAAGTTAAAAAAGTGATTTGTAGTAATCATCTAGTTTTATCTAATGCAGTTTTTCTGGAAACCGAAGCTGTTTTTGGATTAAATGTTTTAAGAGATCTCTGTGATTCTCTCTGCAAACGTGATTCATAATCCCCTCATCTCCTCTTCTGTTTTTGTAAGTTGTGCTCAACAAACTAGAGCAGATTAACTAATAATTTTGTTTTGAAACCCAGTCAGTTAAGTTTTTCATGTCTGTCTTTCATTGTTTCATTTGTAGCTTTTTCAATTCTCATGTGTTTGGCACTAATTTACATTCTCTTACTCCATCATGCCTGATGTCCCTGTGACCATGCAGCTGCAAACAATAAATGCTTTTCCAGCCCCGTTGCAAACTCTCTCTGTGCCCATCTGTTCTTACACAAAATATGGTTTTACGGTATTTACACAGACATGGACGGTACAAGACCTCTATTTTGCTCCAACAGACATTAAGCTCTTGCTAAAGACCAGATAGTTCAAGGACAAAAGATATATTAAAAAGTAAACATTCTGTCCCAAGATCAGTAACAGGGCATATTTCATATCGTTTTACAGCTGTGCAGTCATGTTCAGGTTTGCAGCTGACTAAAGTTACGTGAAGTCTTATGACCTGAATCAAAAATCTGTTTAAAAAGCATGGAAGAACATGTAAACATAGTAGCCAAGGATGAACTAGTTTAGTTAGGGGTTAAGGTTTCAATGTATATTAAAATGTTGGAGCCTATTAATGAAATGATTAAATATTTACAAAATGGTATATTTAAGTAATAATATGAAATGATTAGAGATGATAGGAGAAACAATAAATACATTTTTTGATATTTTGCTTAGGACACTCGTCCTTGTATAGGAGTATAGGAGGACATACAAAGTACATTTCATAACATAATCAATTTCCAAACAAAGTCATCAGAGTGATCTGGCTGTGCCCATGTTGTTTAGGTCCTGTGTCCTTCCTGAAGCATAAACTGTGTATTGTCCTTTTCCTTAAGGTTTAAGTTATTTCTTTCATTCACATTTTTTCATAGTTATTTCATAATTTTAAAGAGGGATAGCTGATATTCACAAGGAGCAGTTTTTTTGTAAATAAGATTATCTACTTGTTTTTTCTTGGTGTTTGTATAGATTATGAGTGGGATAAAAAAGAATATTTTTTCTGTTTTGCTGAAAAACATAAAAATATCAGTTTGCTATGTTTACCCTTAAAAGATACTGTTTTAAAAAAGCAGTTTTTTAAATAATGTGAGATTTCTGGACTCTAACATTATGGAAGCAATATCACCATCCTTATCTTATATGGCTATATTTTCCTGTTTGAGTAGGTGTGAAATAAAAATGCTCTTTTTTGTCTTACAGCACCTGGAAAACACTAATTTAAAAGCTAATGTGGGCTCATTTTTAATAAATTGTTTCTTTCTATTTTGGGAGAGGCTTCTGACTATAAAACACAACTTTTTCTATACTTTTTTGAGTGGATGTTAAACAAGACAAAGATACAAATGTTATTGCTGTCAATTTCACTTTCAGTTCTTGAATATTTAACATTTGTTCTCTTTTCCATTTTCTTCTCAGGGGTCTTTTTGCAAGCCACTACACTGAGACACATTACAGGGAGGATGGAAGTGCAGTCACTGGTACTCACAACTTCACGGTAGGCTGAAACTCCAGAGCTTGTGGTCACATCAAGTTGACATGGTGCAGTGCCCTGAACCGACATTGCCTAAAAATGTTCAAGGAAAAAGATTCATTTTCTTTGTTTTAGTGGGGTGAAGGGAGGTTTAAGAAAAAACTTTTTGATGATAGCTTAAAAAGAATTCCCACATTTTTAGCTTCAAGTCGAGCTAACGTGTCAGGAAGCCCTCTCAGCTGTTATAAACTGGACATCATGTGGCCTATTTAATTATAAGCTGCATTTCATGCTTGTCGTTTTCCAGCCAGCATTTGCATCAGGATTCCTCATGAAATCCCCTTTTAGCTGTTTTTTTTTGTCTTATGTTTGTTTTATTTATTTATTTATTTTTTACAAGTGGAAGATTGCATTTTGAGTTGATAGTGCTCCTCAAATCTCCTCGCTGCAGTTTTTGGCTGATTGAAATCAGCTCAAGTAAAGGGGCCAGACTATTGTTCTTCATTGATATTTCACTTTACTTGGCTCCAGATTGCTATTATTAATACCTTACAGCATAAGAAAAACAGTTTTTGTTGGCCGTATAGAAGCCTGTGATTTATTGTATTCAAAATTTCTGCTTTGTAACAACATTTGTCGGTTGGCCTTTTGTATCTCAGTTGGAGTGAAATCACAGTGTTTAAGTGAGCAGCTGTGGGGACATTTTAACAGGTCAGTCACAGCTTGAAGCCGCAGTTCTCAAGTTTAGCTCTGAATGTCGTTCATAGTTTCTTTCCACCCACACACAGCCTTACCCTTTGAGTTGATGGATGTTGGATTGCCTTAAATAACCTTGATAAAAAAAAACGTATAGTTTCTGTCATCAGCAAAGTCTCCAGTTTGTTTACTGACTGATTTTAGGAATTGGTCAAATGAAATAACATATAAATAAACTACCAAATCATGCCAAAAGAATTCAGTCAATTCCAGCTTCAGGAAGAACTGAGTAAACTAAAAAGACATGACAGCAGTACCTATCGATCAAGTGTTGACATGTGTGTGTGTATGTGTGTGTGTGTGAAAGATGTGCTAAATACATAGATCCTGCATAGTTTACTAATGACGGGATCCCTGTGTTGTTTAAGAGACGCTTACCCATTAAATCCTGCTCCTAGATTAGACTTTGTTGAAGGTCAAACTTCTCCTGCTTTTACTTCAGAACAGTTGAGCTAAAATGCGGGTCAGAGGTCTAATCTTCTTTTTGCACCCTCTGAAAAACAATCTGCCTGATATGTTTCTTTGTGAGAGCTGAGATTAACTGGGTCCAGCAAAGAAAAGCCATGACTGGAATGTCTTTCTACTAATGGGTATCATTACACCAGTGCCTGAATCACTAACCTCCACTTAGTTTTTTTCTTTTACACCTCAGTATATTAGAAGACAAATAGAGACCTTACCACCCAGCTGTATTTAAAGGAAGAGTTCAGAATTTTTAAATTGAGTCTCTGTTAAAAGTTTATAAACGGGTAATAAACTACTTGGTATTGATACATTTGAAATACATTCAGATATGATGATTATAAAAGCTTGTCCAAAATGGATCCAACCTATAGCAGATTTCTACAATTTTAAAATCAATATCAAAATATCGAAACATGATTTTACAGTTCATGCAAACTCTATTGTATGAACTTTTAAACTTTCAACATACATGCAATGATTAATTGTTATAGCAAAGCCAGTAAAGATGGTTTAAGTCTCTCTTGGACTTGCAGTTTAGGGCTTAGCCTAAAGGAGCAAATAAATCTCTATTTATACTAAATTAGGACAAAAAGAGTTCCTTACTTTAGGTCATATTTAATGTCACATTCATTTTTTTTGAGAAGATTGTTTTCTTTTGATTTAGGGGGGGGAGCTCAGAGGGCCTCCTGTTTCTACTAGATGACTGATTTGATGGAATGATGGCCGATATTAGCATATTGCTGTCACCTTACATGTATGTCAGCTTTACTGCTTCCCAGTGAAACCCTGTTGGCTGCTTTCATTTTAAGTGTTCTGACTGTGAGGAGAAGAAAACGAGCAAAACCTGCTCAACAGAGCATACTAATTGAAAGGAACATGAGGATGCTAGAATAAGCATTGTGTCATTTTGTCTTGTCCTCTTTTGCTCTTTTGAAGTCAAGCTGGAGCAGTAAATTTTATTCTGTATCATTTAACTGAAACAGTAGTGTGTCAGAAAATGACAAGCACCTTTCCTTATTGTTTCTTTTTTGCTCCTTGCAAATGTTTTATAGCTGTTGAACTTTTTCAATTTTGTGAAATTGTAACGTGAAACAGCATCTTTGAATGTTGTGGTTGACTAACATGAACTTTGTATTCAGCCCCTTATAGTCACAGATTTTATTAAGAACCAGAGATCCATGCTAGCTTTGCAGCAGTAGCAGAGATCCCCAGGGAGAATCTGGGCTTCTAAGAGTAGTAAGAGAAAAAGGTGATTATTCAAAGAAAGCCTTAAGCAATCCAGTCTGCCGTTTAACAGGAACGATTTAGAGGATACGACAACCATGTGGATAAAGGTGCCCTGAACACATCAAAAAAAATGTTTTGATTTGTTTAATTAAACCTTCACCAACTCCTCTGTGAAGAAGCAGGGGAAGCTTTTTCACAGAAGTGTATGGTAGAATGGATGGAGCTAAATGCAGGAGAAAGCCGGGCCAAGACCAGAGGCTGAAGTCTACAGCGCTGGTCTTTCTTTTAGCAGGATAAATAAACTAAAATAAATAAAATAACATGAATCAATTAAAACAGCCTACTCAAAGTCAAGAGCTAACTGCAACTAAGGATCTTTGCTAAAACTGAAAATAGGTGTTTTCTGAAATACACTACTCAAAAAAATTAAAGGAACACTTTTTAATCAGAGTTTAGCATCAAGTTAATTAAACATGTAGGATATTGATTTGGTCGGGTAAGTAGCAGAGGGGGTTGTTAATCAGTTTCAGCTGCTTTGGGGTTAATAAAATTAACAACAGGTGCACTAGAGGGGCAACAACGAGACGACCATCAAAACAGGAATGGTTTTACAGGTGGAGGCCA
>JAUZNJ010089601.1:4601-18924 GCA_034780135.1 Jordanella pulchra | reverse complement strand
CCCCCCCCCCCCCCCCCCCCCCCCCCCCCCCCCCCCCCCCCAACGCGAGGTTTTTTTTAACAATAATTTCTTTCATTCTGTGCTTTTTCACCTTAGCTGGTTGTTTTAATTACTATATACTATACAACAACAACAAAATAACAGACCTATAGTCACACATAGGGTGGACCATAAACAGTCATAGCTATACGAGGTAGCTGTGCTATGTGTAACATCTCAAGAGAACCTCGATTTGTTGGAAAACGTGTGTCACCATTTATTGGTACTTTTGGTTCTTTTAAGGTGAATTACCTCGTTTAATGATCATGGTATCAGATATCTTGACCTGACCCTAGAGGAAGATGAGGGACGCCAGAACCAACGCCGAAGACGATCCAAGGTCACAGTTAAAGAAATATGGACTTATTTAACTTAAAAGGTAATGGAAAAACTGTCAAGTATCACTGAAAAAACACTTCATGACCGTTTCCTACATCTTTCTAAGTTTCTCCTTGCTGCCACACACCTGAATTATAGAGGTGAGTGATAAACAGGTTATTGCAACATTTGAACCAGGCTCTTTCAAATTGTAGTTCCTACTTCCCATTTTTTCCCCCTTTTGCAGTGTTAACAGTAATAGCAATATACAGGGTAAGAAAGAAGTTAGGAAATCCAGACTGCTGTGCTGAATCTGTACAGCCTTCAGTCTTAAGGGAGTCATCACGTGACAGAAACACATATGGACAATGCTTGGCGAATTAAGACTACAGCCTTTCAGAAAAATACTACAAAAACAAGCTACACAAATCTAGCAAATGGCTGATTCCCTCCATTATAAAAAACTGTTTGTTGTCACACAGAGTACACATGAAGCAATAATACATTTTTGTTCAATTCTGAGGATTGTGGGCAACTATAAAGCTCCAAGAGCAGTTGGAAACATCAAGAGGTCCCAATACTAGATGAAGTGGCGATAAGAAGCTTCCTGTTTAATCTTCCTAGCTCCTTCCTTACTGACAGCGATATTCAGATGGCATTTATTATGGTGACCACTTACACACTTGATCATGGCTTAACTGTCCTTACTGATTTGAAGTATTCGGAGACACAGCAAAGACACTCCAAAACCATGCAGGGCAGGGTCCCTGGAGTACAGGAGAGCCCCCTGGTGCAGACTATGACTCACCGCAGTAGGGTTAGTTTAACGCCAGGCATTTGCGTTATGTCGATTGGGCAGCATCATCCCTCTATGTTCTTCTAATATAGCCAGTTTGTTTAAAAGCACCCGTCCATGCTAGCTACCTTCTACAAAAAGGTTTTAAGGCACCTCGATGATGCTACTGGGGTGCTGGCAGCCACGAGTTTGTTTCATAGTGGTATCATGCTCCTCATAGTCCCTATACGAGTATGAAAGTCTTACGGCATTTCTTAGTATTTAGTGAAGGCTTCTTCTTCCATTTCTATTTCTAACCAACTTAGAGTATTGATGTCCATGGTTCCTCAGTATTGTCAAGAAGCTGCTGTGGCCCAGTGGATGTCAGGCAGCTCCATCCCCATAATCCTCCCACTTTTTTTTTACTACTAGCAAGCTATTGATGCTATTTGGAATTAGGAGATAAAAATGCTAAAAACAAGTTAATTAAGATTTAGGCCTGATTAATTATTTCCTGAAAAACTGCTCCACCAAATGATTTTTATACATCAGTCTGTATCAAGAATCCATATGGTTTCATTCTTTTAAATGAATTACTGTCATGAAAGAAGTTCTTACTCTAATTCCCTGCATCTGTATATCTGATGCCAACATTGGAAATTTATGAGGTTGCTTACCCAAACAGAATGGTGCACACCGACGATACAAAAAGTCCTGCGACTAGCATAAATTTTGCACCAATTTGGACAATCTATAAAACAAAAAATCAACTGTTTACAAGGGAGTGGAAAATGACACCTTACATAACAAGTACTGATAAAATACTATCCTATACTTACATATTTTCCCATCACCATAGAACCAATTAAATTGAAGACAGCAAAGGAACCAAATATTAGACCAACAACAGTCTGACTGGCTCCCTTTTTAACTGCCTGTGGAGGAAGATTAATGCAAAGGGTCAAAAACAACATGCAACATGTAAGGTGAGTCAAATATGATGTAAGGAGGTATAAAAGTGACATGAAAACAGGAAAAGTGTAGCATTAAGGAAGAGGAATGACTCTAATAACCTCGTTTTGAATATAAATTGTTTCAGGAGTCATTAACAATGCACCAACGGAATAGTTACACCTGGGCTGAGCGTATCGGCAGATACCTGGGGCTAGTGCCAAATGAACAAACCGTATATCTCGTATTGTGAGCAAAGGCACCAGACTCAACATAAACATTGTTAAACACGAAGGTAAGAAATTAACACAGAAATAACTGGACTTAATAATATTCATTAACAAACAAAGCGTACACTAGCAGCAACAGTATATAAAGTCTTCTAAGTAAACTGCAAACAAATGCAAGACTGCTGTAACTGTATTTCTGTGTCTGATGTCGAAAAAGAAACTGGATCAAAATGCTAGATCCCGTTTATTCATGCATCCGACATCCGATCCAGCAAATTAGTCAATAACCAAGCAGATATTAGATCGATGCATCTCCAGTCATTCATTGGTATGATGGAAACTAATTTTTAATATTTGGTGTTAAAGTACAGATTAACATACTATTTGTGGTTTCTTTTTAAGCAGAAATTGGTATGTTGTGGTAAAACGTAGCTTTGATTTGCTCTATCTTTAGGACCAATGAAACACTGTCTTCCATAATACTCACAGACACAAACCCATCAAACCCACTTCAACATTCTCCCCCACAAGATGTTTTATATCTGTGTTGCTTGTTTGTGCCGAGGTTTTCTGCAATCTCAGGCTGTATCCTGCTACGAATAAAGTGTGAAATAATTTTTTTTTCCTCTCCTCTTACCCATTGTGATCCTTTTCTCTTTTGATTTTCCTAACTAAACGTACAATGTCCGTATTTTCTCTTTTCTTGGGCAAGCTGTACCAAAACAAAACTTTTGTCCCACTCTGGCTGGGTAACAAAGTAAGCATTAATAATCCTATATGTCTTCATTTTTATGCGCTATATCTGGGTTATTTTTGAAAACTATTAAATATAGTCTTGTTTATTATAATAAATAACCTGATGGAGGAATTACTTCTAGTACAGCAGGCGTCCTTCCTCATGACTACACCCTGATAAAACAGAGGAATGCTTATACTATCTTGTTCAGCTGATGGCCTCTTCTAAGTTTTCCCTTTTTTATCTGAAGTGTCAAGTAAGTCAACAATTGACTGCAAAAAATAGGGATGTGGCGCTAAAAGACACAAAGAATGAAAAAAGTAGTTAGTCTGCCCTAACAAGATGTATAACCCAGATCAGAGGAGTGGAGAACCAACAAGTGCTGCTGGTTAAATTAACCTTTGTTATTCCATTCAAACCAGTTTTGAATTGTGTTTTAAGGGCATGTTAAGCTGCTGAAACAGCTGTGTCATAGTTTAAACCATCTAATCCTTGGATGAAAGGATTGAAGAAAAACTCAGTTACCACCCACTAACTGGTAGATGCTTTTACAACAGAGGAACTTTCCACAGTGAAGTTGACATTAACACAGCGGTTTCAGAATTAACACCTTCAGGCTGGACTAGAAACGTGAAGCTGTTAAAATGGACAAGCTAACTACTTAAGGGGGCGGAGGGGTTTTTAAGTCAGATGAGACAAAGTTTGAGTTACTTTCATGCAATGAAAAAATACAAGGGGGTAAAAAGAGTGGAGGTGATGCTATACGGTTTGGGCTTCTTTAGAGGCCACAGGACCCAAGAGCCTTGCAACAATAATGCATTTGAGGTTGTTGTGCCAACCTAATTTTACGTGTGGTTCGGGAATTTCTTTTCCAGTCAGCAGACAAACCTTAGAGTCTCCTCTTTAGGGAAGCTTTATACAAGTTGGCTCATAATTACTCATTCAGCTGGTTTAGGTAACTACTCCAGTTGAATAGCATCAATGCACAGATTACTGATTAACTACTCAAAGATAACCCTACTATTAAAATCTTAAAGAAGCCTCATGACTTCTGTCTTATCTACAGTCATTTGGACTTAAAGCAAAAGCTACTGAACTAATGAACATTTTTTCTATTTTCAAAATGGGAATATTAGCAGTATTTGCTCCATCTTTGCAACAAAATTGCTCACATTTTTTGATAAACTAAACAGAATGAAACAAACAAAGAATGAAAAGCATCTTGAATGTTATGACAACAGTTATTTTGATTTGCAAGCTTCAGAATCAGATATTTTAATAATCCCAGAGGGAAATTACTTTTGTTAAAAGCTCCAGATATACAAACATTTTTATTTATATTTTTTTTATATACACATATGTACATGGACTGAGGATCACAGGCAGGAATGATTTCCTGTGGCGCTCAGCTTGAGCAAAAATAAATAGTATTAATCCTATAACAAGCTAACATTAGTTGGTTAATTATTCGGGACACCTGCAGTTGGCTGCAGAAGCCCTTATGCTCTTAACGGGCGAGATAGTAGCTTAGCATTTACTTTTTTGTTGGTTTGCAATAATATATACTTAAATAGCTAAAATTAATCTTTCTTCAACAAAAGAAGAAAGAATCGCAGCTGTCTTGCAACCAGCTGACTGGCAGTGCACAGCAGAGTCATTTTCTATGACTGATTATCAGGAGTTTAAACCAGATAAATGTTATGCAGTTTCCAAACTTCTGAGGACAAAACCAAAGCAGGTTTTAGTGATGTTGGAAAGGATTCACCTCATGATCTGATAGGAAGTTCAATGACATGCATCATTTTACCTCAATGTAACTTCAGGTATGTACTGCTATAAGTAAAACTACTATTGTGTTGTGTATGTTACTACGAAAAAAGAAGGGCACAGCGGGACAAATAGTTTGCAAGACTGAAAATTTCAGTGCAACTGCAGTTAAAGTCGAATCACACTTTGGATATCATATATTTGCCTTATTGTTGTTAAAACTAGAGAGGCCGCTTAGAGAAATTAAGTCTAAGCAAGAAAAACACAAATACCTGATAAATTATACCATATATTGTTTTTTTGTCGCACACCAGTCACTTTAACACTATTCTTGAAATTTCCATCTTGTTTTCAAAACTTTAAGTTGTGTATTTTTTTAGATGTACACATTTCCACCAGAACATTAAGCAAGCAAACATATATTACCTCTCTACATTAAAAAGTTATTAAATGTAAACAAATACTACTTCAGGCAACCTTAATGGGAATTGTTTTAGAGCAATAGTTCATGTTTACTTTAACAGAAATCTAACAAGACAGATTTCTTTTATTGTTTAACTTACCTCATTTGGAAAAAAGGGGCCTAATATAGAGTAACAGATCATTGAACTAAAATTAACAGACGCCATTGATATTAACGTGAGAGCTTGTATTCTTGTCATTCTGGTGGGTCGTTCTGATGTTTCGGTTGTGATGGAGTTTTCTGCTGGGAAAAAATAAGGAACAGAAACATACATGATCAAGTATGAACTTTGTACGTGTAAGGAGCTTTGAGCTCATTTGTATGAGGAGTAGATTCCCTCCGAATCCATTGGCGTATTTCTACTGCTGATTTACAGCCAGGGAACTTAGTTAGAAATGTTCCCACTCACCTGTTTGCTGGGAATCAACCTGCGCATCCATTTTTTGTTTTATCTAAATACTTGTTTTTGGTCACGAGGGGTTCTAGGTCGTGATATAAAAAACGGAAAGACGATGAGATTTCCTAAAAGCTCTTTATAAAAGGCGGTGATCCTTTCGCTCCGGGCTCCAGGCGTGAAACACAATCCCAAGTGACACCGCGACCGACCCTCTCCAGGGTTCTTGGAGAAACTTCCGAAATCAACTGTCAACAAAATTCAACGCTTTCAAAATAAAAGCCCACTTCCGGTTAGCTGTCTGTGGCAAAACAGGTACGGATAAAAAAACTGAAAAAATCTAAAAGTTAGAAAATATTATATTATTTTAATGCCACTGATTATAGGAAATAAAAAATCTTCAAGTTTCAATGAAAAACAGACGATTTTCTTCATATTTTGTCTATATTTAAGTGTTTTTCTGTATAAATTGTCAGTTCAGGATCATGTCAAATAATCTCACAAAAATTTTAATACAGATTTTTTAGGCCACTTGAAAACTTTGAATTGAAATTGCTTACTTCTTAATTACGCAAACAAAATATTAAACATCCAAATTATTTTTGCTTTCTTTTTAATATTGTTAAATTACTCATGTTTCTTTTGCTATATTTTATCATGACGACGTTCAGTAGAGCATGTGTAACATTCTAATTTCGCTTTAAAAGAAGACCAAACACTTGAATGTATAGATATTTTTCCAAGCCCACTGATAATGATTAACAGGTTCTGATAGAAAAAAATAAAGAAGGACTATAAAATAGATAAATACTAAAAAACTAGGCTGTGCGAAACCCCCCACTGCTTCCTGACAACAATGTGAAGCCCACTTACCATTGAGGAAAGCACTATGTGTTGTCGGCCATCCCCAATAATTATTTTGAATTGTGGCACTTTCAGCCGTGTGTATCGGGTTTGAATAACATTAACTATAAGGTAGAAGTGCAGCCAAATGCTAAAGATACATTTAAATTCTATTGAGTAAGATACAAATCTGGTCATTATTCTCATTATTTTTATCCCCTGCAATGATTTATTTCAATTTATATAATCAATGGAATGATTGTAAGTATACTTATTTCTTAAAATATCTATTTTTTGTGATATAAAAATCCTGTGAAGTAGACTTACCTAGAAAATAGTACACGCATACCTTACACTTGTTTTTATTTGTAAAAACAAATATCCAAAAACATACACAGCAGATATTTAAATATCTGATACATGTATATTTTCCATTCTGTTATTAAATATCTAGACAATGATGTGCAATTTTCAGTAAACAATCTTATTGCTCCTTTAATAAAGCCCAAATATAATTCAAATGGAAAACTAAATTAGTCTTTAACAAACAAACTAGAAAAGTGTATTTTTTTCTAATTATAAGTTAAAAATATTTTAAAATGTTTAAAATAGATAAAGTGATAAATACTTCCCTACTGCTATGATTGATTTCTGAAATGCATGCATTTAGTAGCTTCAATGATTTAAGAATGAATTCTACAAGTAGCCTTTATGCATCATAAAACATAAAATAAATGCCAACCACACTGTAATCCATAGAGTCGACCAACAAGGAAAAGAAATGTGTGTATAAAAATAAGAACAGCAAACACTGCAGATAAATAGATTTTATTACAGCTTGGATAGTCCATATGTTTTAACAAACTTATTTTTTTTCATCACAGAATATTCGAAATAAATTATAGAAGCAATGTTAAAAGAAACCATTGCAGTGCACTTCAAGTTGCTCTCCAAAGCTTTCCTTTTGAAATTATTTTAAACAACATTCAGACATCATTTAACTTCTTTATACATTAGCACCAAATTTACATAAATCTCAATCCTACAACTCATTGCAGCATCTTATAAATAGGTTTGATACTTTTGCAAAATTCTTTTCTTTTTTTGTCTACCATTGTAACATCACAAAACATTTGGCATGTGGAAAAAAACAAAGTACTGTAACAAAACTAAAATGACTGATGTCAGCAACATATAAGCACTTTTTATCCAAGCATAGGCCACTTGCTAAATCCACAGTGCAGCAAGCAACGTTACCTTTTGTTTTGCAAGTATAACACCTGTTCTGTATAGTTAGGATTATTGCACACAAGCTCTATCTATTAAAAGCAGCACTGATTTTCAAATAGTAAAACTACAGCAATTCACATTCAAATGCAGGATTCAAGCATCATCAACACCAAGCAAAAAAAAAAAAAAAAAAAAAGAAGTGTTTGCTGTATAAAACTACTTTTTTAACCAAATACATTAGCTCACATATGGCACTTAAATACTTTATGTAACAGCAAAGATGTGGTTTCTGTAAACAAAAACTATGTTTATGATTAAATGTACAAATGTAAAAAAAAAGCCCAAGTTGGATATTACCCTCAGTGAATCAATTTGTAATTTATTTGCCAAATGATGGTTTTCCACGTGATCACATCACTTCATAGAAGTAACATAAAAACAATGGCAAATATTGCAGATTTTTCATATGCAATGACCAACCCATATAAGGTATTTAACAGATAAACTAATCTCCCGTTTTCTTGCTTGAAATGATAATTTATTCAGCAAAGTTAGAAATATTCTTAAAAAAAACAAATAATCTGGATTTGAAAAGAATATTTAAAAAGTGCAGTTTTTGATATTTAGATATCTAAGATATGGCTTAGAGGCAACGCATTTTCAATTTTAAATGCCAATCTAAAGCCAGAAACATTTTTATGCATAATTAACATCACCTAAAATACCTAAATATGTATTTAAATATTCAACTACAACATTAAGTCAAAGCTTTAGGATAACTGATAGCTTCCATCAGAACAGAACTAACTTTACCTTTGATATCCTGACTGTGACTCACTGATAAGTCCACAACCAGAGACAAATATAGAAAAAGAAAATGTCAGTCTGTAACATCAGAGTTTAAGACCAGTGAAGAACATCAACACCAGCAAAAAAAACCTCCTCATTTGAGCCTTTGTGTCACGTTTGCCAGGGCAACAGCAAAAGCCTGTACGGCTGAGAAAGGGTACTGAAAATCCAGGATGTAAGCGTTCCCATCGATACGGCCAAACTGCATTACCTTAAACAAAACAGAAAATCAAAAAACATATCAGTGATTTTCTACTGCCTCATATTCAATTTGGTTGCAAATACAACTTATGCTTGATTGCTTTTCACCTTACCTGTCTACCATCCAGCTCAATCTGAAAATTTTTTGCTGACTCTTGAGTCACTCGGCCTCCAAAGTCAAGCTGATAAACCTGGGTAGCCTCATTCCAAAGTGGCTGCTTGTTGGCCATGACATAGACAAACCCTTGGCTGCCTAAACTACGGTCCTCTCTCTCGTTTGCCTTTCGGCATTTTATCTCTTCCAGCTCACTTGCCAAACGCATGCTCCTCTTGTTCTTCCAGCTCTTCTTACTACTCTGGGTCTGGTTCATGAGCTCGTCACCACTAATAAACAGCTCTGGTTCACTTTCGGAGCTGTCCTGGAACTCGTTTGTTGTCCTGTTAATTTTTTTTGCCTTATTGAGTTGCTCTCGCTGCCCCTTGGGCTTCTTCTTCTCTCTGCTGCTGAGCCTTGGGCTGGATATGAGAGTGTTAAAGTCAGAGAGTGCCCGCCCCTCTTTTCTCGATCTTCCCTCAGAGACTGTGGGTACATTGCCCTCCTCAGCCCTGCTGTCGAGTCTTTTGCGACTCTTTTTACCGAAACGCTCGGATTCCTGAGGGACCGGACTTTCATTCAGGGATGATGACTCTGGAAAATTGTTGGCAGACTCTGCTTGATCTTCTGTGGAACTTTTGGATGGGAGCAACTCAGTGGGAGGGGGTGGAGGTGGAAGTGGAGGTGGTGGAGGTGGAGCTGTGGGAGGAGGTGGGGAGAGTAGTGGTTTTTCTAAAATCTGATGAGTTTTAGTTGGCAGGGGAGGAGGTGGAGGATCTTGCATTGGTGGTGGACAAGGGTAAGGGTTCCAAGGATGTAGACTGACAGGATGAAGTTGAAGTCCAGCACATGAGCTAGCTCCAGGATACAGTGGAGGGAGAGGGCAGCAAGCTAAATTAGCCAAGTTTGGAGGGTAGCCTGGTGGTAGGACCAAACTCGGATCCTGTTGAGCAAAGGATACTGAAGTGACAACCTCATTTGGGGAGCATTGTGGTGGAGGGTTCTGTAGGGTCTGAAGTGGAGGTCCACTATGACCCACACCTGGAGGGAAAGGTGAGAGAGATATCTGATACCCTGATGGGAAGGTAAGAGTGCTTGTGTTCAGACTGGTTGGAGGTTTTGTTGTGAGGACAAAAGGAAGCCGAGTCACATCCAAGTGCTGAGCTTGACTAATAATTAGAGGTGGTGGTTTGGGATTTCCTGATGGGGGGGCTAACATTGTCTGCTCTGGAGTTAGCCAGAAGTCCTCTGTGGTAGTAGTGTCCCACTGGTAGGGTGGAGGGCGTTTGATCGTCAAGCTGCCATCACCCAAATTCAACTGACGAACAGATTTTTCAAGTTGACACTGTTGATTTAAAGTCTCGTCTTCTGTAAAGGCAGAGTTCACATATACAGTTCTGTCCCGGCTGTTATCTACAGCTCCCAGCAGACTGTAAGACGACTGAGATGCCAAAGGCGAGGCATTTTTGGAGTGCACTATAATGGTGCTGTGATGAGCCCCTTTGCCTGGTGGGAAGTCCTGCCTTACAACCGTGCCACCTGCAATGCCGCTGCTTGTAGTTCCCCCTCCACTTACACTGACACTGGTACTACTGCTGTTACTACTGCACTGTGTGCATGTGTACAGTGCAGTGGGGACCCTCTGCTGGTAGGAAAGTGATAAAGCACTGCTCATTTTAGCCTTAGTGGGCAGAGTTCTAGAGCTGTCCATCATCTGTGGCACTTTGAGTCCCACATCTCTGCACTCACGGCGCAAAGTGGCATGAATTAGACTGCTGTCAATTCTCTGAGGAGGTGGGAGAGTAGCAGTTACTTGATTGGCTGGATCAGGGTAAGGAGGAGGATCTCCACTTGGTATAGAATATCGAGGGACAGACAAACGACTTAATGTTGCTGAGCTGTACGGAAGCTGAATTTTTTTATTCTCAGTGGAGGTCACTTTGAGAGTTGCTGAACCTCCAATGCCATGAGCAGAGTATGCATTCTGGTTACGAATGAGGCGTCTACGTGGGCGACACACTTCCTCTACATTGCCACTGCTGTCAAAGGTTGTGATCCTTTCATACCCTAGAGGTGTTGGGTATTGAAGAGTGACAGGGTGAAGTAAAAATTCATCTTTCTTGAGGCAGGGGTCAGTAGACAGAACACTTGGGCTGTCACAGTTTGTAATGAATGTCTGAGGAGTAGGAGCTGCTGTTGCTGCTGCAGCAGACACTACTGTCCCTGGGTATGGTGGAGGGGGATTTACCTTCCTCATCTGAATCTCCACAGATCCATCTGTGTCACTGAAGGAGGGAGGTAAAGTCCTTGGAAGACTTGGCTTCAGCGTGTGTGTGTAGTCCACCCTGTCTAGCACAGACTCAGCTGTGGGCGGAGGGATTGAAGGAAGAAGATGGATCTGTTGCAGGGATATGGTCGGATAGCCAGTAGGGGGTGGTGGCAACGACATTTGCATCTTCAGCTGTTGCTGCATTTGCTGGTGTTGCCTCTGCATTTGCTGATGTTGCTGTTGAATCTGCTGATGCTGCTGCTGCAGCTGCTGCTGCTGTTGCCTCATCTCCTGAATCTGTTGCCGGATCTGCTGCTGCTGCTGTTGCATCTGTTGCTGCTGTTGCTGCATCTGCTCATGCTGTAGCTGCATCTGTTGCTGCTGCTGCTGGATTTGCTGCTGTTGAAGCTGTTGATTCGCTGCCCGTTGTTGGGTCTGTTGCATTTGTTGGTGTTGTTGAGCCTGATGTTGATGGTGTTGTTGATGTAAAGTTGGTGGGTGGTGCAGCTGCTGCTGCTGTTGATGTTGCTGCAGCTGTTGTGACTGGGACTGATGGTGATGTTGCTGCTGTTGCAGTTGATGATGATGCATTTTCTGCTGCTGTTGTGTTTGCATTGTAAGGGTCTGTTTGGATGGTGGTTGGCGAGGCTGCTGTGAGTGAGTCCTTTGTGAGTGAGGCTGTGGGGGTAAATGAGGTGGTGGTGGGGGAGGCAAAGTCCCAGGGAGAAGAGGACCCATTTCTAACCCATTAAAAATCCCCTGACTAGGATTTGAGTATCTGTTCGGCACAGGGTATGGTGAGGCAACAGCATCTTGACTGTGCTCAGTGACAGGGACTGAGGCTGCTGCTGCTGCAGCTGTCGGATTGGTTAATACATCAAGCTGAATATTCTGATTGGCAAGGAGAGACTGAACCAGACCAATACTCTGAGTTGGAGACATGGCTTGAGCGGGACTGTGGATAGGAGCTATTGGAATATTGACAGTACAGGGTGGGTTGTCTCCTGCAACTCCGGATGGTCCCATCACTTCAAGAAAACACACAGCAGAAATCAACTCTAATATAATCAAATGGTGTCACATGCTTATACTTGTATATGGTTTTAAAATGAAATATGTGCTGCCATTTTACCAGGTAAGTCATCCTCATCCTCACTGAACACATTCGGGTTGAATACAGGAAGACTCATAAAGTCATGAGAAATCTTTCGCACTTCTGGAAGGTAGATTGTCATTTGCCTTGGTTGAAGATGAAGCAAACTAGTCTTATAGATCACTGAATGAACATAAATATAGGTCAAGTATCAAGAACTGTTCTGTAAACAAAGTCATGCATGCACCTGCCATTTTTGGTAAATTTACCTGCACCAAGATTGGCTGGGAGGAAAGAGGCAAGTCCAACAATTTTGAACTTGGTTCCCCAAATGTTAGAGGTTACTTGTGCAAGATAATTGTGCTGTGGAAGAGTGAACAAAGGAAAGCATAAATAGAAAAAAACAATAGATGTAAAACTCTGTTATAACCAGACTTTATTTCATTTACACCCTGTCAATTTTGGTCTGGATCTACTAAAGCTGGGTTGTCTTTAAAAACAGATACAAATGTAAGTGTTGAAGTCAAATGTCGCAGAAGCGATCCTTTCAGCACATCCTGCAACCAAGGTCATATAGGAAACTGCTTATGATATAACTTTCTCTTTTGCTAGTGGGTGATGGCCGCGTAAGTTAAGACACACCAATTCTCAGCTGAAGCTTCGTAAGTAGCCACCAAATCCCTCTGGAAAAGAATCTGGGCTCGTTGGACCGAGTCAGACTAAACCTTTCTATGATTCAGAAAGCTGAACACAGTGTCTTTTCCTGCGATTCAAACCGAGTGAATGCAGTGTTGTGAACCCATCTGTTGAAGTGGACATCAACCCACTTCTGGCCGATCCACCCGGGCCCAGTTGCTGTTTCCAGAGGAGTCGCTAGAAGCTGCTAAGCCGAACTGTGAATAGCTAGACCACCTGAAGCTGCTGTCCTGCCTGCCGGACCGTGCTGCACTGTTTCCATCCTGCCTGTCGATGTAACATGACTGCCTGCCATCGTGTCCTACATCACGCTGCCTAGGAACAACAGCTAACGGCTTACTGCCTTAGCAAAAGGGAGACATCCCGTAAGTAACAAAATTAAGCCCTGCACAGTTGATTTGTTATTGCATCGGATTAATCCCAAATCTCTTTAAGAGTTGCCCGCCGATTAACTGACTGGACCGAGGATTTTACAACAGTAAAATTCATCCCTCCCCTCTTTCCCTCTCACGCTTAATAACTGCTCTGCTTGGGTTGGACAAGGTAGAATAGATATTTTTGCTTGATTGTGTTACCCGAAATTAGCTTTCTGTTTTCAACTTAGATGGTGCTGAAACAAAAGCAACCAACTGAATGTTACAGTTTATTGGCTAGCATCTCTAGCTCCAAGCTGTGAGCTAACGCTTCCTTTGTTTTAGCCAGAACCGACTGAACCAGAACTGCTTGGACCAGCTAAGCTGAACTATTCTCTTTAAACTTTATTAGATATTGCATTTGAGTCATTATTCATGTTTCAGTGTAAAACTGAATGAAACCTCATTGTTTGGACTGCATCCCTGTGTCAGGGTCTATTCATCGTATCTATTTTTAAAGGACACTTAGAATGCATTAAGCTTTAAATTTTGAACCCTCCCCATAAATTCTTGAATGGACTCTTAAAACCCTTTTGTTTTTGTTTTACCTGTGCTTATTTACAGTAGTGTTCAGTGGTTGTTTCCTAATAAAGGTCCCATTGCTTTAATCCGTGGCCGTTTGTGGTTATTTTACACAGTGAACAATTGATCACTCAAGCCAGATTCATCCTTTTTGGTTGACGGTTGAATAGAGACACTTTTTTGGTAAATAAATCTTAACTCTGCTAATAGCCATAGTCTAAATGACTAAATTGGTGAAAGGCACCTGGATTTTAACAGCCAACCCTGGAACCCACCTTGAGTAAAAGGCTAAAAACCCTGTATTAAGCAGGGGACAGTTATAATCATTTATCTAATGATTATTTATTGACTTTACCCTTGATTCTGAATTACTTATTAATTAGCTATAACTTTTATAATGTTTGTCTTTATGTTCAGCTTTTCTTTATGTTGATTATAAG
>JAUZNJ010089590.1:0-22672 GCA_034780135.1 Jordanella pulchra | reverse complement strand
ATATAAAAAATAATTAACAGTACATTCTGAATTTTATTCCAAATCTTTCTCCTGCATTTAATTGACCTTTATTTATAATATCATGCTGTTTGCACAGGTTCAGTCAGCTGCAGCTGAAACGTAAAGATATGTTAGATGTTCAGGGAGTAACACTAGGATACAGCATGTAGAAAAATGACCTGCATCTGTTACTTAACTGTACTGCACCATATGAAGGCCTCCTTCAACCTCCATGCTCAACATGACAATGAAACAGGAAATTAAACCTAATATTATGTTTCTGGATAAGGAAAGTGTAACCCTAACCCGTGTTCTGTGCTCTCTAATAAACCAATAAGTTCATTTGAGCTCAGTTGAAAATCACACAAATTAGTTTGGGTAACATCTTGGTTGGGGAAGTAATAATAAAAGTCCTCAGCAGGAACGCTAGCAGGCAGCTAGCTCTTAGCTGCAGGGTAGTTTCCTGTCTTGTGTTAGCAATGTAAGAAGAGCAAGCCTGCTTTAGATCTCTGTTAGAGAAAACTAAACCTACCAGAAAGTTCAAAAATGACTCCTGTCCATGTAAAGTTCAGACATAGATTTGTCCTGTGCAAAATGCAAGTGATCTGACACACATTCAATGTGTATTATTGTGCTTTAAGCATCAAACCTTAAAAGGTATTCTAAAGCACTAAGAAGCAGAGCTGCATGACGACGGGTTTAGAGGATAGCTGCAACATCATGCACAGCACTGAATTAATGGAAACATTTGTCAGGAGGTGAGAAAATGACCTTTGCAGGTAAAAGAAAAGACATAAAAGCCATTGAACAGGAAGAGCTGTCACTGCAAGGGTTGTTCATTAAAATGAGGGATTGCTGTTGAGTCAATGAGTCGATGCAATCAGCTGGCTTTCCTTTGATAGAAAAGATTGAACCAATGTGACTGCATGATTTTGATTGAATTGCGGCTGTAAAGCCTTGAGATGACACGTGTTGTGAATTGGCGCAATACAAATAAAAATGAATTGAATAGAATTCCGGTTTTCTAGAGGGGTGTATCATCCCCACAGACAGGCAGACATTGAATCACTACCGGTCAACACGCTGGGGATGTGGAGAAAGATGGCGTCTGCTTTAAAACCCCTGTACCAAACCCCATCTCCCGGTCACACATGAAATGACACCAAAGACCTTTGGATAAATAACACCTGACAAGTGTTAAAGACAATCATCCAGGGAGCCAGCTTCCCATGATTTAAGAAAAAATAAAATATATTTAGCTTGAGTTTTTCGGTTCTAACATCACTGTAACACTGGTTCTTGATAAATAGGGAGGAGATATGCTCGCTATAGTTGAACAAATGCTCTCTCCTTACAGTTCCCTGATGAGGAAGTCCTGTACATGTTTGTTTTTACAGCACCGGGTACCAAGCTCTGGGTCCAGTTGGTTTAAGCCCCACCGATGCTTTCCTCCTCCCCCAGCTGAGGTTAACAAGTCCCTATCCTGCGGATCACAGTCCGATTACCATTTTCCAGGGATTGGCGTTCCACATTCATACCAGGAGACATAGTTGATGTGGGAATGTCCCCCTATCAGTCCAAAGTTAACGGGCTCCTGACGCAGAGCTCTGAAGAAACCTGAACCAAGAAGAAAAGAAAACAGTTACAGACGAAGGTCTGCAAACAATGAACAGTTTAAACAACTTGGTACTTTGACTCGAACAGCTGGTGGTTGAGAAGAACAACCAGAACCTGCTGTAAAGTTCTGGCTCTAAATTTGTGCTGATCAAAGTAATTAATTTCATATCAAGGAGTCCAAAATGTTGTTGCATGTTGCCCTGCTCAGTTATGAAGGTTAATAATCACCATTCCTGGAGGGGAGCTGGTCCGCTCTGAGCTGTCTGCCGGTTCGACCGTCCAGGAAGGAATCCACAAACTGACAGTGATCTTCTCCAAAGCCGCTCTGATCTCCAATGTTGTGAAATTCACCTTTAACCAACCAACCATGAAGGTTAGGACCAGACTGACCGGCCCAGTCAATCTGCTCACCCTATTTTACAGCAGTTCTCACCGTTGAGTGTTTCGCCCAGATAGATCTTGTACCTGAGCGAGTTACACAGTTGGACACCCACAAATTTGCGGTACCAGGTCCTCTTCACGTACTGCTTGCCATGGCAGTCAGAGTACGAGTCAGTCTTGAAAGGGAACTGAGTCCAGATGGCATCTTTTCCTGGATGGAAAACCCGGTGAGATCTCAATATCGAGCTTGGATAGGAAGTAGCAGCACTTAAGAGCGGAGAAGTGAACCTACCTGAGACGTTCTCGCTCACGCGGGGATCCGCTGCACAAACAGAACGATTCCCACATTAATGGCAGTCAAAAACATCAAAGTCCTTCAACAATTAACCTCTGAGAGACCAGCCTAAGGCTGACACCAAAGGGTTGGCTGGTCTTCTTCACTCCTGTCTATCGTTTAATCAGCAGTTATGATCCATAATGAATATTTGAGCTGCAGTGAGGAACCAAAAGCAGGCTGCAGGAAGGGCCTTCATGGTCCATTTGTCATCTGATGGATTGGATATTTCAACAGCTCAAGGCAGCCAGTTATTCAGATTAAGTAAGAATATGGATTTCTTGGACTGATCAGTTCATTTATTTATCGTTTTAACTTTAAGCAACAGCAGCTGTTTGGAGACAGAAACACTGATGGCAAGTTTCTGGTGCCTAAATCTCTGTTC
Organism: Jordanella pulchra; assembly: GCA_034780135.1. Classification (NCBI taxonomy): domain Eukaryota; kingdom Metazoa; phylum Chordata; class Actinopteri; order Cyprinodontiformes; family Cyprinodontidae; genus Jordanella; species Jordanella pulchra. The sequence goes on along the minus strand of JAUZNJ010089590.1, from coordinate 19,955 downwards.
AGTTCTGGAGAGTTACTCTGACAGGAGCAACTTGGGTTCAACTCTGTTGATGGGAGGACAGATAACAGCAGAAACTGTACCGGACTCTGTGTTAAAGGACACTGGTTCACTCAGAGGACCTTCTCCCAGCTCGTTCTTCGGCTTCACCTTAAACTCGTAACTAAAGAAAGCAGAAGGGAAAAGCTGCTTCAGAGACACCAACCAGTCGTTTTGAAACTCATTCCAAGTCAGAAATTAAACATTTAGCTTCAAGCTTGGAAAGTTCAGTTTAGGCAGTTTTCTAGAAAAGATCACGTCCATTTGCCTAAACTGAAGCTAACCATGATCTGGATGAATGAGAACCCTTCAGATATATAGCTTTAAGTGAGTTCTGTTTTTTCTTCTTCTTGCTCCCTAAAGCCATAAGTAAAGAGGGCCTCCCTTCAAACCTGTACAGCAGAACCTACACCCAGAACCCGGGAGATGATAAACCCTGAGGTTGAAGTGAATGGACCATCTTACTCTTTCCCTAACTGCCTCCAACACTCGGTTCTGTTCTCTCCCCCAAACTGCCTAGCCTCTTTTCTTAGAAACTTTCTTTACACTCCACAGCTGTGGATTCATTGGATGTTCTCCATCCACATCCAGGGCCCAGACAGAAACCTTTCACAGCTCCATCTTCTGTCTCCATGGGTCGCTGGGACAGTTTGAGCCTTCTACTACAACATGCTGCATAATGAGCTTGGCCAGAGCAAGGAGTGGAATACCTGCTCTCAGGGTTGAGGTTCTCCACTGCAGTGTGAGTCTGATTGGTAGTTAGGATGGAAACCCGTTCTCCATCAGGTCCTTTTGCAGTGGAGATGACCTCATATTCTGCAGCAAAGACAGTAGACTTCACCATGAGACTTTGTGTTTGTTGTTAAACATCCAACACCTCAGCAGTAGGCGCCTCATGACCACCTACCGGTGGTGTGGTTGTCGGGTTTCTCCCAGTCCAGGATGATGAAGGAAGGACATCCCTCCACCGTCACCACAGTGAGGTTGGAAGGTGGGTTCCTTGGAGGAGATGTCACGTTCACCTCACCAGCTTCATCTTCAGGGAAGTAGTTGAGGGAGGAGGTGATGGAGCAAGGTTCATCTGGCTTCTTACCAGTTTGGTAGACCACATGAGGAGCTGTGGGCAGATGACTGATTCACTCAGGCTGAACAGGGTATAAAACTTTACAGGAAACTTGTTCCTACAACTCGGTACTTGGAACAAAAGGGACAACTTTTGTTTATTTTTGCTTACCCACATAACGCTTCTTTCCCAATGCATCAACATCAGATGTTGGTTGTGACTTGAAAAGGTCTGAATCCTCCCAACTTTCTTGTCGAGTCGCTAAGGAAAGGGATGTAATAACAGAAGAGGACATAAACTCATGATAATGGCTCTGCCCCCAAACGTCCTGATCATCCAACCTCATCATTTACCAGCTGTTGGTGCAGCAGTACTGATTGTTTGTCTGCGTTCCTGTTTGGTTGGTTTGGTCGTCCCAGCTTGGATTTTAATCTTCAAAGTTTCTGGGTTTCCATTTTTCCCCAGACGGTTCACCTTGTCTGAAGAAAAGAGGAATTATTAAGTTTCTGCCCCTAAACATGAGTGTAAAATATAAAACAAACATGTTTTTACCAGTTTCTCCAGGTTTTCTCACATCGTTTGGCCTGGTGTTGAGAACTGAGCGAACCGAAGACCCTAAAACAAGCAGCAAACAGCTGTTTTACACAAGTTCTGTCTTTGAAAGTTAAACCATTAATGATGTTCTGCGAATGCAAAAACCCAAAGCTGCTTTTTCTATTTGATGGAAACCATTGGTCCAGTTCCTCCACCAGACTAAGATGATGTGCTTTTATGCGTTTTTCAAGTGGTAGAAGGCAGAAATTAGATCCAGGCCCTGAGTTTTGGCTTGAGAGGATATTCTGTCTTCATAAAACAAAACGTGTAGCCAGGTTCTCTTTAATCTCCTCAGAAAATGTATATGTTTAACCAGGACAGAACTCTGTTCTGACTCCCCAAAGCCAAATGGGCCTTAAAACATGAACAATCCAGTCTATATTCACAAGGCAGTGTATGTTTTTGATTGTGAGCTCCACAACCTGCAGCCAATTACACCCCCTTCCTCCATTTAAAAAGAAGCCAGAATTCCTCACAATCAGGAAATTGACCCGCTTCCAAAACTAAATGGCATAAATGCAAAACCAGAAACATGAAAGACAATGGAGTCCACAACGTTTTAGCTTGTAACATGAAACAATGCAGAGGCAATCAGCTCCGTGTAAATATGTCTGGCTGGCCATGGCACCAAGAATATTTGGAGTATGCCTTACTTGTTTTTATTTCTAAAAACTTTGCTGCTGTCTTCACTAAACTTCTGTTATTATTGGGCATAAAGCAGAAGCTTTCCAGTAGAAAAGGGATCATATAAAAGCAGAGGAGCTTATTACTGGATGGTCTGAATGGAAACTGTTCTGTAATTATGTTTCGAACCTGCTCACAATTATATCGTGAAACCAAGCAAAATAAGTGTCTGCATGCAGTTTTCATTGTTTCATACACAAACATTCCTCATATACCAACCAACTGCTGTTTCCACATCCCTATTGAAAGTGATCAGTGTACACCATGCAGTCATTTCTATGCAAATCATCTTTACAGCAACATCTCCTCCACCAAGCGTGCTCAAATCCAAGCAAAAAGCATCAAAGTGACGACCTGAGGCCTGTGTGAGGGTACCAGGTACACAGCAGGCAAGCTAGAAGCAGCTTAAATGTCTGAGAAAGGAAACAGTACAAGGCCCTGCAGAGTGAGCTCAGGAAAATAAGCAAACTGTCAGCCGAGTTCATACTTTCCAAGAAGAAAGTTTTTTCCACAAGCTGTGCCGAGGTCTTTGGCTGGAGCTTTGAAGCGGGGGGAAAGTCTTTACCTCCCTGGTCCCTTGGGAGATCTGCTTCTTGATCCGAAATAGCATCAAACCATGCGTTGCCGGCTGATTGGAGAGGCTAAAGCACGCAGCAGAGTTATGGGTGAAGACAGGCAGGATTCATGCCATTACCAACCATAATGCTGCTCCTCCATGACGGCACGGGAACGACCAAACACAGCAGGAATGTCAGGTTTCCTGTCCTCCGTCAATGAGTTGTTGACTGCAGCAGGAAAGGTAGTGCAACTGAAAGATGACTTTGTATAAACTTTTCTTCAGTAAAGTGATGCTGAATATTCTACCCATGAGCAGAACCGAGGTTAACATCTTTATGCTTTCAACAGGTTCAAGATCAATGGTTTTGATACAAATAGAAAACACATTGAAAGCAGCACCTTAGTGAAAGCTGAATATCTCCCCCCAAAACATGGAGCACTAGGTGACAGAACCCACTGCTGTTACTCAACTGATGGAACCTTTCAAATAATCGAGCACCATCAATGTCCTGATTATTTGAAGGACCTTCTACAGAAACATTGCTGGAAACCAGCAGAAGCTTGACTTTAAGCTGAAACATGTCCAACAACCAATATGGATAGACAGATGGATGGAGGGGTGGAAGGATGGATGAGGAGTGACACATATATTAATAGATGAGGACAAAAACGGTAACATGTGCCACAGTGGAGATGGAAATGCTGCAAAGCGGCGAGTAAAGGGTTAACAAGGAAGGGCGGGCAAGGTCTCTTTACCCAGTCGCGCTCTGGGCCATAAGGCCAGTTTGGGGGAAGAAATTCCCCGGTGAGGCTGTCCGTTCACTGTTGGGAGAGAGCTGAGTGTTAGGAGAGAACAGAACCGGGTTCTGAAGGCTGAACCCATCAGGAGAACAACCAACAAAAGCTTTTCATTTGTCACTGCAAAGGTTATTTATGCTCTTGAGCACATTTCTAATGGCTCGGTTACTTACACAATAACATACGAGAAGAGATGAGTAAAAACTACAGTAGAGGAGTTTTGACTTTGACTCTGGTCTCAAGTTATCGGCATCAACATGTGGGGTTCAGCCTCTACTGGTTCTTTGTTAAAGTTTCAGACAGAAATGAACACAGACCATTTTAATGTTCCACATAAACATCCTCCATTATGAAAAAATGAGCCCTAAACCTCCAGAGGATTGTGCTTTGAAAACCATACCACTGAAGGTTAGGGAAGGACCAGGATTGCTTTAAAATGGTGATCTGCATTTAAACTGGAAACAATAGAAAGATGATTAAGTAATGTTGCTTTACTTCTGTGTTTAACAGGCTGATAAATGTTAGAATCATACCAGAAAAGTCAGAATCAGGACAACTGAGCATCTGAAGAGCAGGTTGGTTGTTCAGTTGAGAGGTTCAGCAGCCAGTAAAGATCATCAGAAAGATAAACTGTGTGTAAGTCATTGAAAAAAGAAACAGAGAGAGAAAAAGTGTCATGTTTACTGAAGACATCAGAAAAGTTGGTCTTAACGTGGAGAAACTTCAGCTGATGTGATATTAAACTATTTTCATCTCCAACTGGGGATTTTGGACGTTACAATTGACGCGATTCTGGAAATACCAGCAGCTTCGTCATGACCGTCCACTGCCATATAGAGCAGGGGTCTCATTTAGAAAACATGGCTTCAGATCCATACTAAACACCAATTGATGCCGGTGAGACCCGAAAGAACCATCTGGAGTTAATTAATAAAACCCTGATGATCTGGAGCAGCTCAACCTTCTATAGGATTTAATACAGACCATTATGGTTGTTTTCATTAACAATAACTATTTATTTGGATGTTTCCTCATCTTTGGTGGATTTTTTTGAATGTTTAATAAACTATTCACAGCATGAAACCACGTCCATTATTCAGCCATATTTAACATGTGAATAATTTAACATATTTAAATATACTAAGTTATAAATTATGAATATATACTGAATTCTACTTCTGTAGATAGTTTGTGTTTTGTTTTTAAGGTGTTTTCTTTAGAAAGCTGCACCAACCTCCCTTTCAGTCTCCGTTGTTAACAAATTTATACATCATTTTCAATACAGTTTCACATATAATTACCAAGTGGAACCTTATCGCAACAACGACAATTGTGTGGTTGTGATAGCAAATGTGTTGGGCTATCATCTAACTCAGGACACAAAAAAGGAATCTGTAGCCAGCAACTCTTCCCCGATTTTAAATCCACTTTCATATGACCCCCTCCTGTTTAACCTCTTTAATGTTAAACAGGGAGGCTGTGGGTCCGGCGGGTCCGTTTCTTTAAATCTGGATCCTGTTTAGCTCATAGATCCAGAAGCGAAGCTGTAAAGAGGATAACCTTCCCTTCATCATGGGTTGGGTCATTTGAGCAATCCGTGAGAACAGGTTTGCTCCTAAAGTCTCCAGCACAGCCACAGCATCCATTCCGCACTATCAGGCACAGCTGGTTCATATTCATATGTTTACAGGAATCAGTCTGGATTCCTCTCATCTTGTTACAGTTGATCTGTGGTTGGACTACATACACATATACAATCAATCTGCCACTAAAGCTTCACATGAAGCAATATTGAATATCTGAGAGAAATTATGAATCTTTCGTTCCCCTCGGTCACCATCTGTATCTCCAAGGTGTGCGTACCCGCCCAGATGGGTCAGAGTGAGGATCGCACGCTTTCAAGTTGAGTGTGTTGCTGATCATAAGTTTTTTGTGGAAGTAGGGGTGTCCAATATGACAATGTTAGATCGTGAAGAATGTAGACGAACTGCCAAAGTGTGGAGAACCGGACCGACCAATGACATTGAATAGCTGGGAGTGACGCACATTCTTCTCTGCCTCCTTGTTTAGCGTTGTAGCCATTGTTGTAGCGGTCGTACGGGAGTCCAACAGTGAGGGGACGACCGGCAGCGTTGCAGCCAGATGACCCAAACAGACGAAGTTAACAAAGGCGTTTGATAAAGGCACTCCTTATGAGAAAACAAGAGGAAAAAGGGGAAGTTTGTTTTTATGTATGCTTCCATACAAGACAGTTGAAAACGAGGCGTTCAAATTCAGCCCCTAAGCAGTTGACCCGCAGTACGAGCTGCCAAGCCAAATCTCATCTCAGGTTCATGCTTTTTACAAGTGTTAGCAAAATCATTTCTATTTGAATTAAAATCTTTTCAGAAAGGTTCTTTGACTCTGTTTTTTCCTTCTTTTAGGACTGTTACACATACAGAAATTGTTTAGTTATACGGACCAAAGATTTGCAAATTAATCTAAAAAATACACATTAGATCATATTATGAATAAAGAAATAGTAATGTGAGATTTCTGCTTTACTGCCCACCCCTACCTGTAAGTCCGCACACACAAATTTCAGGCCCCACTTTGTATGAAGCACCTTTTTAAATGAGACCCCTCGTCGATATGTGCAGACTGAGCTCACAACAGGAGACTCCTTGGGATAACTTGGTGATCAAAAACTGTTCTACTAAATTTAAAAACATTATGATAAACCTTTGTCCTAAATCTTTTCCCAATGCAGATAAGTTCAGTCCAAACTTGACCAGCTTGCCTGATTGAAAGTGGTTCTAAAGAACTAGTAGCAGATGTGACTCCAGTTCAGCACCGGGTGCTCCTTCAGTATTAACCTCAACTAACAGTCATAGTGACTAAAACTACACAGAGCTTCCTGGTAGATCAACTGCAGGATGATTAACTGCAGGGGTGATCAGAGTGAGAGAGGAAGAAACAAGTCAGTCCAAGTCAGAGCTAAGCAAAGCAAAGTAGGGATGTCAGATTACCCCCAAGAATCCCAGAGGTCGGGGAGGAGCTACTGGATCTAGAAGGAGATTGGAGCTGTCTGAAGCTGTTAGAGAAGGGATAAAGGGGGGTCCTTGATCCGTGCCTCATGGACACTGTGGAAGCTGCTGGGCTGGAGGCTTTCACTGGTAGTGATGGACTCACATTTCTGCTGCTGCTTTCACCTAAAAGATCAAAAACAGTTGCAGGATCTGGTTACAGAGGGGAGGAGAGATAGCCAGCTTGCAGCAGCCCCGAGCTATGATGTTAGTGATGGACCACCTAATTGTGTTTAATTTGGGTAATAGCTGGGTGAAGGATGGGATGATGATGATGATGATGATGATGATGATGATGATGATGAGTTTATCAGCTCTAACAAATCACAGTCACTGAAGCTGCTGTAGAACTGTGGCAAACAGCCATTACTGAAAGATAATGTGCTACATGCACTGGATGAAATGGACTAAAGGAGAAGATCTTGGGTGGAACAGCCAGACCTGGAAATAAAAATAATTCCCTGGAAGCTGAACAGAGAGAGCAGACAGAGCAAGGCTGCCTCTGATAGCAAGCAGGTGGTGAGATCCGCATTACCCCAGGTGGAAGCTTTGGCCCGCTCAGTGGCCAGCGCTGACCTCAGCAATGACGAAGCCTCCTGAGATCTCACGGCAGCTGTGTGGATAGAATAAGGTTGAACACTGCAAAAAACAAACAGTACGAGATGCTTCCATCCTGCCAAATAAACCAGTACAGTTATGGGACCTCAGGTCTGTTCATGGCTTTACTCTGATACATGAACATTGGAAGGAAGCAGGAAGAACAATCTGAAAGCTGCGTCCAGTGTTCAAGCAAAAGGTTGGTGAAGAGAAGGAAGTTAAAGGTGAGAATTACCCGCAGAAATAGGTTGCTTCTCCAGTGCCTTACTGGGGGCCTTGGTAGTCTGCCCGTGAAGTAAGTTGCCATTCGAGGGCAAGTTAGCGACAGGGGAGGCAGTGATGTTGGTACGAGGGGTGGTGCTTGGCAGGAGCTTTGGGAGGGCAGGGGTCAGACGATCTGCAGGTCGGGTTCTGTTGATTCTGAGACTGTTTCCTTTTTCTGGGATAGAGAGGAGAGAACAACTGTGATGGTGGGAATTTCAGACAAAGAGGTCATCTTTGCTCCCTTCATAGTTTTCTTCTGGGTCTGAGTACTGAGACTGGCTTTAAAATAAAACGTCTTTGATTTACATTCTCCAGATTTTCTTTAGCCAATTCAAACATTGGGTGCTTTTAAAAAGAACACTCCAGAAATCTGTCTGTGTGTCGAAAAAGAGCTTATTTTAGCAAATGTTTTGGTCCCAGTAATCATGCACCTCATTGAAATACCTATCATTGGAAAGAAGTAGTTTGTGAGGATTGGGCAGAACGACTTGTGTTGGCTTTCTCCAGAAAGTCCAACCACGTCTGCAACTGAACTTGGTGGCATGCAGACCTGTCATGCCGTAGGTTAGGAAATGCAGCTACGACAGAAAAATCTAAGAAAGTGCAGAAAGACGGCAAAGACTTTTCACCATCTTTCTATTTAGAGAGGGGGGGGGAGAGACAGAGAGAGACAGAGAGAGAGAGATCTATATATGCAGATGAATATCAGGTGATTGTTAATTACTAAGGTTTGACGATTATTTGAACATTAATTCCTCAGTTGGATCTACTTTCGGATATTTCATCTGAAAAAAATCGTCTTCTTTAGAAGAAAAAGAGATGAAAATATTGAAAGCCAGAGAAAGCAGAAGGGAAACAAAAGTGAAAGAAAGCAGGCTGCTGATGGACGCTTGAGCATGACTGTGGTCACATGACCTGTGGGTGGGTGGGGCAATATCAACTTACTGTTACCCAATGACATAACCGTGAAGTTGGGACTTTCTGACTGGGCTCAGTGCATGCCACCATGCAGCTAATCAAAGAAGGCCCCACCCCCTTTAAGTGAAATGCTAAAGCTGCATGAATGAATAGAGCTGATGGTTAAAGAACAAATAAATATCTCCGTGGTTACCGGCCGACTCTTGAGAAGGTTTGGGCTCGGCGGAGCCGGACAGAGGGATAGTTTCCTGCTGGCTCTCAGGGGACTCTGTGGGAAACAGTTTTCTTACTTTATAGACGAAGAAGGGGAAAAAAATCAGGAGTGGAAGTGGAAAAGTGTTGAGCATATTTTAGAAAAGCACAGTTCAGGTTTGTCTGATAAAGATGTAGACTTTTCCCTCTGATGGTTTTCACAGTTTTAAAAATGTTTTCAAATGTAAAAAATAATATTGTAGAATCCACCTGAGATTCTAATGAATTCATTTTAGAGACTCAATCCCATCAGTCAACCTTTACTGAAGGTTCCCCTGGTCCAATAGAAAGAGTTTGAGGCCCTGAGTTAATCAGAAACAATCAGGAGGAGATAATCACCGAAGAAGGTCCGTGGTGATCCGTGGTTAATCTGCTTGTTGTAACCTGGCTGCACACGTGTCCTTGTTCTGTTTAGAAGAGCTGCAAACAAGTCAACAGTCATCATATCTATTTAGTTTTAAAGCTCAGCCACAACCTGTAATCAAATAGTGGAAGTGTTTGAATCCTGATGAGGAAACTTTCAACTTTTAACAGGAAACCTTACCGGGAGGAGGAGGGAAGGCACTGGGGATTTTCTGAAAAACAAAAGCAAAGACAACAGTTTCAACCTTTGGAGCCATGAAGAAGTTAAACTATGCTTCTGCTGCTTCTGAGAGATCACAGAATATTAAAGGTGGTTGAAAACCTGCAGCAAATGGGTTCACTATAATTTCCTCTGACTTCACCAACACTGTTATGCAGCTCAATGATAAACCACCATCTGTGCGTGGAGCAGGTTTCTTACCACGGGGTTTGCCACGGGCTTACGAGGCTTGTGTGTTTTCTTGCCGTTTTTATCTGCAACTTCAGAAACATTTTGTTATAGCATAAAATATGAATGTCTTTATGGATTAGAAGAGAAGAAGCAGCTAAAATCTCTGTGTTTTTCTTACTGCCCATGTTGGTGTTGTGAATGACCGGCTTGCTCCAAATACCACTGCGATCATCCTTGTTGGAGCGAACCCCAAACTCGTACTGCGTGTCGGGCTTCAGATGATTGATCACGGTGTCGCTGGTTGGACACGTCTGGTAGATCCACTTCCTGTTTCTCTCCCTATATCGAATGGTGTAGAACCTGAAAGAGACATTAATCCCTAAGGGCTTAGCACTGATACAGACAGATTTTTAGGTCACAACTCTGTATAAAAGTTTTCTATCCTCTAATTTTTCTTTATATGAATCAAACCCATCAACTTCAGAAACAACAGGCTATAAACATATTGGTTTAAGTTTGATTGAATCATTTCTTACTCACATGGACACACTTCGATTCAAAACAACTTTTGAAAAACCTTACATTTCCTACCAGTGTTGAAATGTAGAAGATATATATGTTGATGTTCATCTAATGATGAAAGCTTCTTTGTTCCTGAACCTCATTTTACAGTATTCTGTTTCTCCACTGAGCAAAGACTGCATTTTGGTTTTCGTTTAACATGTTGAAACATCTGCAATAATAATGATCAGACTAAACAAACAGCCGGAACATGTCTTCAGACATGACGCAAAGAAAAGTCCAAAAATAAAAAAATAACTAGGGATTCATCCATTAGTCAGCTGATCACCCCCGATCAACAGATTCAATAGAAAATATCTTCAAGCCTTTGCTTTTGTCTGTCTCAGACTACATCAGGAGTCATCGATGGAGCTTCCTCAACAGGGTTACCATAAGAAAAAAGGTCATCTTAGGAAATGTTTACAAAAATGTCTGTAAACTTACAGTAAAGACAAATTGCCTCCTTCAAGGTGCACACAGATTGGCTTTTAGGGTTCTGGAAGGTTAGGAACAAAGTGGACTGCTTCTAAAATGAAAAGATTTGGTGTGTTGGAGAAATAACTGTGGAGTTCAAAACATTCAGAAAAGATCTGTTTCACCAAAAGGACATGAAAAAGTCCAAGTAAGCCAAGGCTGTGGCTGAAGGTCTGGATCTCGTCAAAGTTTCGTCAGCTGCAGCTCTGAAGGTGTCGGGCTAACAAGACGCCGACGTTGGACAGTTGATTACCAAGCGTTCTACGCCCACCTTTCTTCAGACCTGTGGTTTCTCTTTGGCCGTCTGCAGCAGCCATGACCTCAGCATGGAAACAAGCATCTTTTTCATTCTGGCCGGCCCATGCATCTCCACTTTCTCTCCCTAAAGTTGTGCTTTTCAGAGTGGGGATCCAAAAGCTGCAAGGCAGCAGCCAAGCACTCTGCAGAAGGAGCTGACGTTAGCTTTAAAAAGAGCAGCGGCAGATTGCTGCTCAAGGTTTCCAAAGGCTCCTCCAACTTGTTTGACAGAAAGGGAAAATGTGGCTGTAGGAGGCAGGAAGGAGCCTGTGTAAGATCACTCAACACAGTAGGAGGATTCAAGCCCAACGGCTGCTCCTTTCAGGCTCGTAATTCATCATCCAAATGGGACAGATATGTCTCACTGTGGATGAAGAGCCTTTGGTGCGTCCAGCAATCACGGCTTCCTGACAGATCCGTGGTCATGCCATTAGGATTAGGTCTGTTAATAATAAATGACTAGGCTTGTTTTAACTCCCCTGAACTCTACGCTGGTAGTGGAAGTAGGACAATTACCCATCCTCCAGACATTCGTTCATGATGTTCTTCTCATAGGTCTTCAAGTGGTTTCCCCAGGACAGCAGCACTGCCGTGGGACTGATGGACCCAATCACCAGGTGGAGAGGCTTCTCCAGGTTCACCTTACCTAGAGAAAAAGGTTTGTGAGACTTCTTTAGATGTGAAGGTCATCTCGGAGCTTCCAAGTGCCCTACCTGTGCAGTGTTTCTTCACATCTTTGACTGGAATGGGTTGGACGGCCACCAGGTACTTTGGTTCAGCATCTGAGATGACATGAGGTGTTTGCTTTATTCCAACAGACACTCTGTCTGCTTCAGCTTCATGACCACATACTGAAGCTCTTTGGTTCTGGTTATCATCAAATGTTTGTTTCTCCCTCAGACACAAATAGATAAGCTCCTGTAATCAGAGCATTACATTGTCATTGTTACAGACCCTGCAACAAGCCTTTATGTACAAGTGCTGAAGCTGGAGCCCTTCCAGCCCATTGGAACTGTGAACAGATTAGGTGGGAGCCCACTAAGGCTGAAACATATCAGGAATGCTGGACGCTGTTATGGAAAGCTATGACAGAGGTGAAGTCAAGGCAGCGAGGTGCTGGCCCCACAGGCAGACAGTGTGCAGATGCACAGATGGGAGCCATTACAGAAACAGAGAACCTTTTTCTGCAGGAACATGAGGACGAAGCTCTGAAGACGTGAGAACGTGTTTAAACTAAGAAGGTTCAGGCTTCATGTGCAGGACAGCTTAGACACCCCCAGGACTTACCCATCACTGAACATCTATTACAGGATGAAGTGCTCAGCTGGAAAAAGGCTGCAATGAATCAGAAAATAAAACCCTGCAGCCTAATGCTAACCTCGACCAACATCTTCAGCACTTCACTGAACCACTTCCTCTGGAAGACGTAAAAGGCTTTAGCATGTGTTTCACATCTCAAACAATGAACTAGAAGCAAGTCCTGCAAAGGTCTAAAGGTGTGAGTGTGATCCACTGGAACGGACCAGTTGAATCCCAACAACAGAACTAGAGCTCAAACCAATGGCCTCCACCTCTCTGAGGACCAGGCCTGGAGGTTCCAGCAGAGGGATGGACCTACGCCTGGTTTCTGCCGCCTGGACCACCTTCCTCTGACCATTTGTCCAAGTGTCTAGTTCTGATGAACCATAATGCTCAGACCAAACAGAAAACTGTTGGCGGTTTTACAGATGTCCAGTCCATCCTTAATTCTGTCTTCTGGTGGTCGGTTTTGAAACCCTATCATCAACTCTTTTGCAGCCCATGAGCAGCACCAGCAACGAGCGTCTGATGATTTCCAGCAGATAAGATGAATCCATTGAGCCTTCACATGTAGGGGAGACAGAACAGCTGTCTAGAATTGTACTGTTCGAGAACCACCAGAGCCATCAGCCTAAACAATGAACAATCAAAGGTCATCCTTCTCTGATGCAGAGATCTAATGAAAAAGGAAACACCAGAAACCTCCTGATTTTAACTGGAGACACGTCTATGAGACCTGAAGGCCACACACCTGCAGCTTCGACCTGCACAGAAGGTCTGGAAGGTCTCCTGATGGAAGCAACAACGCTAACATGGGAGATGGAAATGGTCAGATATTTAAGAGAACATCTCAGCACAGGATGAGATTCTAGACTTGAACATCTCCCAGGTGGACCTGCACAACTTCCAGGACAAGAACCATCCTGCCAAGAATACAGCGGCCTGTTTGGATGAGCATTAGAACGGCCTAGTCAAAGTTCTGCCTACATCTGACTGAGGCCCTCCTGTTGCTACTACCTCAGCTCAGGAACTCAGTGTTCACACCTCAGGCCTCAGCGTGTTTCCAGGACTCACTGTGAAGGATGTAAGCTAAACGTTCAGAGATGGACCTGTACCTGAACCATCATCTCAGAACCAGGAGACCCGTTGTCCTTACCCAGCTCCGTCTCGTACAGCTGGCCATTCTCTGGCAGCTGGATAAACTGCTTGGAGAACACGCTCCTGCCGTATCCCAGGATATACCCCTCCAGCTTCACATCTGGGCTTGGACGCACAAACTTCATGACGATGGTGTCGCCGGTAGCATTGATCCGGACCTTCATGTTCTGACGGCGAACTGAGGAGAACAGAGGGAGGAATAGGGGATATTAAACGCAAGAGAGAAAACCATGGGGGGTGGGGGGGCATTCTCTGGTTCGTCTAAAAGGTCAAAACATGCAGACAGAACCTGAACAGATTTAGGTTTGGGTCACAGCCCTAAGAAATTTTGTTGGGTGACAGATCAGAAGTTCAACAGGAGCTCATGTTCCAGACCTATCCAAACCCTCCGGCTGTAGGTTCTACTGCAGCTTTGATTGCTTGGGACCGGTACCAGATGTGGAACACCCAGAGAACCCACTGACCTGGCGGAATTTCAGTCAGAAAGCATTGATGTTTTCAGACTCTGATATGTTTCTTTAGAGTTCCATCATTTCCACAGACACTGGACCAGGTTCTTCAGCTGGTTACATTCATGGGACGAGGAGCTGTACTAATTTCCAGGAGAATAGAACCATGTTCTACTGGGCTTCACTCTTAACACCATGCTGGCTGCCCACAGTGCCCCCTGCAGGTATCAAGGGCATTTCATCAAGGACTACCTGGGATCCACAACTCCAGAAGGTGAACATGGAGTTCACCAAAGAACATCCAAACCTGGACCTCAGAGTTTCCCTCCTCATGTTCACCCATCAGAGATCCATGAAAGCACCACATCAATGACTGAGTCTATTAACCAGCTGATCGGTGTTGTTTAATGGTTACCACGGCAACCACAGTCAGGAGAGTGGAGAACAGCAGAGACAGTGGAACAAGTAAATTAAAGGAACAGACAATGGATCATGGTTCTGCTCTGTGTGGTGCTCAGTTTATGGACCAAACTGTCTGCACCGATAGTGGATGTGTTTCCCAGAAGAGTGGTAACACACTAATGCAAGTAATTGTCAGGAAAGTTTTAATGTAGACATTTCTTTAAGTTACAACAACAAAAACAATCAACAATTATAAAGATAATAACCGAATACGGTACCAGAATAATGTTCAACAAATAATGTACTTGACTATATTACAACATCTATTAGTGTCTTTTAATGTAGGCTGATAAAAGCAGCAGCTGATTTCACTTGAATACTGCAGATTCAAAATCTGGAGACAGATCCAGCCCACGGACTCTTGGTAAATAGGGACCTATTGCATGATGCCGCATCTAAATCTGACCTCAGGAAGTAAGCAGTGGTCTGGATCTGGGTCCTTCATTCTACACATGCAACTCTAGCTCACAGCAGATCATCTTCATGAGAACAACAGATCTAATCCATTCACAGAGATTTATGACAAACTTATTCATTCCAGAACTGAATTAGTCATTTATTTGCACTCATTGGTTCCTGCCATTTTCTTTGTTCTTAACTTTTTCTCTTTCATGCTTTTGTTTTTAGATTATTTTCTCTGATTGAGGCCTTGTTTATGTGTCCTGTCCAGCAGCACAGCCTCACAGCTGCTGTCTGAGGAGAAGCCCTCAAGTTTACTTTAAAAAGAGAAAAATAACAGCTTCTGCCACTATACATATGGACTGATGCACATATGTAGACAAGAGTACTTGTATAAACAGAGTAATACAACTATATCTGCCAACTGGACCGGTAAAAGTATATCTGGACTGGTCCAGGGTAAAGGAAAGACAGAATGACCCCAAACCAAATGTTTGTCGTCTTATGCGATATAGCTCTATGTTTGTCTTGTCTGGAATTGCAGCTCTATGTTTCTATACTTTAGGGCTTTGTGCTCCTAATTTATAGGAGACTTTCTTCCTCTCAGACAGTTTTTATTTTCCATTAAACTTCAGCTGTACCTACTTGGGTTCTAAAGGTAATTTTTACATGTTAACCTCCATCTTTATCTCTATTGGTTAAAAGGCTGAAACTTAATCTCTGTTCCGTCAAGTTCTGCTGGTGTCAATCAGAACTGACCCAGTTTAGCCTTGATTTCCTCTCTGGTCTTTTACCCAGGGCTAAGCAGCATTTCAGCTTGATACTCTTTATGCTTACAAGTCCTGTCATCTAGCATGAGCTCCTGCAAAGATGCCGAATGTCAGCTGCTGACTTGCCTCTGATCCGCTGGGCCAGGGTGCCGCTCAGCAGAACCGTCCCTCCGATCAACAGCAGCAGGAAGACTCTGAGGAGGAGAGCAATGCCCGCCATGATGTCTCAAAGCGTCTGGGAGACACAGCAGATGATGATGAGGAGGATGGAGAAGCGGAGGAGTGACCTGGAGCTGGACAACTTCACTAAGTGTCTTTCCAAGCAAGCGTCTTAGGACTTGTTCAGCTGTGGGACGTCCTCGCTGTGAAGAGGGGTCCACTGCATGGCCCCCATGTATAAGCTAGGCAGGTGGGCGTGGCCTGAACCACAGCCAGCTCTGTCCACCCTCACTGCACCCTCCTTCCTCTGTCTGCAGAGCGCTGGACTTCACTCCTCCTCCTGCTCTCTACTTCCTCTCCTTTGCTACTTTCGCTGCTTTTAGGTGGTTTTACTCTTCAGAAGGTTCTGTTCTGTTCTCAGACTGAAAAGGTCCGGTCATTGCAAAGCCTTCAGTCTGTCTCTAATGGAGCAATGATCTCAGACAGATGTTTTCTTAGCTTCCTCTTCATCTTGAGCATCTTTTAGTATCTGAACTGTCTAGATGTGAGGGAGGTGGATCATGTTTGGGTCTGATGAGAGGATAAAGTGGTTTCTGTCTCTTTATTCTCTATATGGATGCTTGGTTGGTTTCCAGGTCACAGTTTTTCTTCAGTCTGTTTGGTTTTTTGAAACCTGCTGGCTGGGACTGGTTTTCATCACTTTGTGGTTGTTCTACACGCATGTGACTGTTTTGCAGCATGTTGGGTTGTTTTGGATCATCTATTGAATTTTCTCTGCATCTTCTCACCTTTTGTGTTTATCTGAACTCTGTGACCTTACCATCCGGATCTGAACAGCGCTAGGTTAGGGTTAACCCAGTCAGGTCACTCATTAATTCATGATGCACAGAGAGCCTAATGCACTCTGCTTGTGGAGGACAGCGTTAACAAGGCAGGATTGCTGAATAAACCGTCTAATTATACCCACATGTTGGAGCTGATTCACTTGATTGGTGTTGAAGTCCCTGCTCTACAAGCTGCAGCTGGATAGGTTGGGGTAAAGCTGTGGGTTTAGAGCAGAAGGAATGAGAGGAATTTGATCTCGTCTGCTGAGAGTGTTAATGATTTCACACAGAGAAGGCCAGACATGAAAGCAGAGCATGCTGGGAACATCACAACATGTCGGTTTGCTGAAAACGTGCAGCCAGAAACGCTGACATGCTTTATCCAAGCTGGATGATGATGATGATAATAAGGAGGAGGAGGCCTGAGGGGAACAGTTAGAGAGTTTGGCCCCAACACGTGCTGTCACATGCGACAGGAAGAAAGCGAGGCGGAGTGAAGCAGCTTCATGCCCAACAGCGTCTGAAATAAAGAAAGGATTCTGGTTTTAACAAGAGGTGATGGAGGAGATGAGTGGAAAAAAACGGCCAGAAATTCAGAAAGGAGAACAAAATTTTGAAAGTCTGCGAATCCAACAAAAACCTGGAGATTTTATTTCATCAGATCGATCTAGAGGAGAATGCCGCTCCCTGTGGTCAAACATGGTACTGCGGCATAAACTGACATTTTCTACACTCTAAAAATGTTGCTCCAACTTATGAGAATTACTTCAGTTGGTAATGAGTAATTAAATCAAGTTGATCAAACCTAATTAAATTATTTTTTTACCAATTGAAGCAATTCATTTTACTTCTCATCGGATGGACATCAAAGCTATGGAGGAAGTGTGTCTGCAGCCCACATAACAAGTTAGGAGTCGGGACCAGGAAGAAGGGTTATATATGAAAGTATCTGGCTCAATGAGACACAGGAGCATCAGTGGCCTAAATGTTTAAATTTTACTACAAGCTGCACAATGAACACCAACAATTTAGCTGCTGACAGAGCTTTATGCAGAGCTGAACTGTCACAGTTCTGTCAGTAATTAAACTTTATCTTCTGTTTACAGGCAACATCTCACTGTTGCTATATGTATATTTGTTAAGGTGGAAGGATTTTTTCTATAATTAATGTTCCTGGACTGTTAACACTTTTTTCAAAATTATTGTTTAAAATTTTAAATAAGGTCAAATGTAACTTTCAACCATAAATAAACTAAATAGTTGGATTAAATTTGATATAGATATGTCTCGTTGTGCCTTTATAATTATTTATTCAATAATTGAGTAAAAAGGGGGTTTGAACTTAAAAGTTGATGCACTTTGTTGATTAAATGGTTTTCGATTAAAATGTGATTAATTCTGATTAATTGCAGACCTTGTAATTAACTTCATTAAACATTTTATTGAGTCTGACCACCAAGTGGTCCTGGACTGACACCAATTCTTTTGCTTTCTCTATAGATATACTTGTTTGTATTTACTTATCATTTTCATCTGCTGCTGGTATGTCTTTGGTGGTTCAGCTGAATAAAGTGTATATATCTGTAGAAGGTTTGCAGGAGACAAACTTCTCTATAAGAAGTGATGAGGCTGATCATTCAGCAGGTTTTCTAGCAGAACCAGCTGTTCACAGTCAGGCTCTGCCTCTTGTCTCCATTTCTGCATTAACTGAGTTTGTTTGCCTGAAAGTATCAGAGCGCGTCAAACATCCCACACCCACCAGGACAAGCTCCATGAGCTC
This sequence comes from Jordanella pulchra, assembly GCA_034780135.1. Classification (NCBI taxonomy): domain Eukaryota; kingdom Metazoa; phylum Chordata; class Actinopteri; order Cyprinodontiformes; family Cyprinodontidae; genus Jordanella; species Jordanella pulchra. The sequence goes on along the minus strand of JAUZNJ010089590.1, from coordinate 1,740 downwards.
CCACTAATTAAACAACTCTGTTACTCCACACAGACCCACAGCCTGAGGCTCATCAGGAGAACAATGAGAACAACTCTACTGCCAAGTGGGCCAACGAGCTGTTGTTTTCCTTTTACCATAAAACCTGTTCATTGAGGTCTTCAGAACAAACCGTGATCACAGTTGGACTCCTAAACACTGACGCCTAATCAGAAGCAGCCTTCCTGCTCCATGAGTAAAGCCTCATGTTCCCCTTCAGGTCCAGCAGAACACAACAGCTAATCGTAGAAATGATCTGTTTTTATTTGGAACCAACAAACAGAACCTTTCAGAAAAAGGGTCCAAAGTAAATAGTAGGGATGTGAGCTCAGACAGAAACCCCAGTGGGGCAGAAAAGTATTTAGTCAGCCACCAATTGTTCTCCCACTTAAAAAGATGACAGAGGGCTGTATTTTTCATCATAGATCTACCTCAACTATGAGAGACAAAAAGAAACTTTAAAGAATTTATTTGCAAGATATGGTGGAAAATACGTAACTACTTGGTCAGTAACAAAAGTTAATCTCCATACTTTGTTATCTACCCTTTGTTGGCAGTGACAGAGATCAAATGTTTCCTGTTAGTCTTCACCAGGTTTTCACACTGTTGCTGGTATTTTAGCCCGTTCCTCCTGCAGATCTCCTCTAGAGCAGTGATGTTCTGGGACTGTCGGTTTTCAACACGGACTTTCAACTCCCTCCAAAGATTTTCTATGGGGTTGAGATCTGGAGACTGGCTAGGCCCCTCCAGAACCTTGAAATGCTTCTTAGGAAGCTACTCCTTCGTTATCCAGTTGGTGTGTTTGGGATCCTTGTCCTGCTAGAAGACCCAGCACGTTTCATCTTCAATGCCCTTGCTGATGGACGGAGGTTTTCACTCAAACTTTGACGATACATTCATTCTTTCCTTTATCAGATCAGTCGTCCTGGTCCCTTAGCAGAAAAACAGCCCCAGAGTATGATGTTTCCACCCCCTTGCTTCACAGTAGGTGTGGTGTTCTTTGGATGCAACTCAGCATTCTCTCTCCTCCAAACACGACGAGTCGAGTTTTTATCAAAAAGTTCTATTTTGGTTTCATTTGACCAGATGATATTCTCCCAGTCATCTTCTGGATCATCCAAATGGTCTCTAGCAAACTGGAGACGGGCCTTGACATGTACTGGCTTCAGCAGGGGGACCCGTCTGAAGTCCCTGGCGGTGTAGTGTGTTACTGATGGTAGCCTTTGTTACTTTAGTTCCCGCTCTCTGCAGATCATTCACCAGGTTCCCCCGTGTGGCCAATTCAAAACACATATCATCTCAAAAGTTCTTTACAGAAACAGTTCAACCAGATCACCCATCCATTTCAAAGTTTTCTATCTAAGAGAAAATAGCTGATTGCATCGACTCATTGACTCCTTCACACCAAGCATGCATGCACACTGTTGATGGCAGCAGCTCAGCTGATATTTCTCTCCAGGATGGAGCCACATCGAACAGGAACAGACCAGATGAAATTACTATGATGAGAAAACAGAGAGAGCAGAAAGTTAGAGGTTGAACTAACAGATACTGCAGAATGGGAGAATAGAGATAGAATGAAGTAGATCCCTATGTCCTCCAGCAGTCTAGTCCTATAGCAGCAGAACTATAGAGATACTCTACTCTGAGCCACTCTAACTATCAGCTTTATCAAAGAGGAAGGTTTGAAGCCTTAAAGTAGACAGGGTGTCTGCCTCACGG